>CAUYRH010155327.1:0-44512 GCA_963574655.1 Perodicticus potto | reverse complement strand
TGGAGGGGAACAGGCAGCTCTCCTGTTCTCTCTCTGAAGTCCTGCTGAGGTCTGCCCCGAGCTCTTTGCTCAGGGGTTTATATAGTCCCAGGGAGTTGTTTTGCTGGAACTTCTTAGGGCATGGGTCTTCATCAGTTACAGCCAGCTGTCCAATGAAGACCCAGGCCTGGAAACTGACATGACATTGACCAGTCAGATGTGCAGGAAGAGCAGAAAGCAAGGCGCCATCCATGAAATGTACCAGCAAGAAGACCACGGAAAGGAGACAGCAAGGCGCTAGTGTCTTCCGCACAGGTGTCCGGCCCTTCCTCAAGCTGTTTCCTCCATCTGCCACAGCATCAGCACCACCAGGGCCAAGGCAGTGGTTGTAGGGCTGCCTTGTGCTGCATCAATAAGACCTTAGGAAGTCTTTATTCCCCACTAGTTAATATGCTTCTTGAGGAGACGAGTAACTTCCTACACACTTGAATAGGTACTAAGGTCTGGCACAGTGGTTTGCAACTAGGGGAAGATTTTGTTCCCCAGCGGACATTTGTCATTGTCGTGAGTGGGGCTGATGGGGGACTGGCATTTAGTTAGCAGAGGCCAGAGATTCTGCCAAACATTTCACAATGCTCAGGACCACTGCTGCGACAGTTGTTGGAGCAAAATATTAACAGTGCCGGTTTCTACCGCATTTTTGCTCATATGAAATAGACTTATCAAATTTAGGATAGCTGAATGGTTTTGCTGAATACCAAAATTTACTTTTTTTCCCGTTATACATTTTTTTTTAATTTTATTGTCTTTATTATTAAATCATAGCTGTGTAAAATAGTGCAATCAAGAGGTACAATGTGCTGGTTTTATGTACAATCTGAACTATTTTCATCAAACTGTTTAACATAGCCTTCATGGCACTTTCTCCGTTATTGTATGAAGACATTTGTATTTTGCATTTAGTAAGTTTCGCCTGTACCCTTCTAAGATGCAACATAGGTGTGGCCCCACCAATTACCCTCCCTCCACCCCAACCTCTGTTATACATTTTTAATTACCATCATATTCATTTTAATAGGCCTTATTGGAATTCAGGTTTCCAGGTCTCTTCTCAGTTTTCTTCTTCAGGTTCTCTCTCTGCACCTCACCAGAGCAAAAGAAAGGAGGAAAATTAAGAGAGATCCACTGACCTATATAAAAATATTGGGGATGGCCTTTTTTACAAGCTGCTGGGCTTCACGAGTCACCTTGACATTCCTATAAAAGGAGAAAACCTCCAGACTCATTTTCTCCTTTCACATTAATAATTTTATTTATATCATTTCCCTAAAAATTTCCCAGACTCTCAAGTTAGAAATTCTTTGAATGTAACATAGAAAAAGAAACAAAGTAGCAAACATGTAGGATGGACAAGCCAAAAGATCTAATGTACAACATAGCAAATCATAGAGTCCTGTATTCAATGTTGTCATCAAACGAGTAGATCATGTCTTCTCTTGTCACAGTGCAGGGACGGGTAACTGTGGGACAGGATGGATGCGTTAATTTGCTTCACAATAGTAAGTGCCTTACTATATATATGTGTGTATTGTAGATCCTGTTATATGTTTTAAATATGTACAGTAAAATTTATTTTTAAAAAGTTTTAAAATAAAAATATAAGCTGGCTTTACCAGACTACTCTTGAGAGACACTATGGAACAAGACTAGAGAATGAAGATTATGGGAGAGAGACCATGGATTTCTGACCTGACAAAGTGAGCAGGAGAAAGAGGCTAAAAGCAGCAGATAATGACTCTCACTTACTTTCTTGCTTCTCTAAGGTCCTTCCCCACACCTATCACAACACCTCAATTCTCTAGTATTGTGAGATAGTTATGTTCCTTGTCCTCTGAATACAGAATTTGTTTTCCCTACTGTTATGCTACATTTTTTTCTGGGCCTTGGTGTATGTTGCCTTTTTTAATGAAATATCCTTCTTACATTTTACTGTTTTCCCTATTCCTGCTTATCTTTCAGGAATATGCCAGGCTTTTCCCTCTAAGACACTTTCCTTGATTCCTCAAACCTTTCATAGGAGGCTGCAGCTTCCTTCTATGCAACTCCCTGGGTGCTCTGTCCTGCCAGAGCCCTGAACACACTGATGCAAAGTTTCACTTGCTGATCTTCTTTCTCCATGGGGAGACGAAGTGTGGCTTTCCTTCAGTGCCTATGTAATTACTTTCTGAAAAAATGGGGAAAAGAAGCAATAAAGCATAAATAATAATAAAATTCATAATGAGAATCTGTTGCAGGCTTTGAAAGTGCTGAAAATAGAAGTTCATGGAGGAAAGGCCTGAGAAGTGTTCTCATTCTTTTGGACCAGTCCTCATGTGGTCTTTTATCTCTCATGTTAAAATACTTCCCTGTTCTCTGCAAAAGGAGTTGACCAAAAATGGCTATATTCTAATGATAACACTAATTACTTGGAAAATTCATGTAAACTATGAAAAAAATTGCATAAAGTAAAAGATTATGAATAGATTCTTCATAGCCCTGGGTAGAATGCTGTGGTGTCATCATAGCTCACAGCAACCTCAGAGTCTTGGGCTCAAGCGATCCTCTTGCCCCAAATTCCCAAGTGGCTGGGACTACGTGCAGCTAATTTTTCTGTTTTAGAGATGGTTGACTCAGGCTGACCTCAAACTGGCAAGGTCAAACAATCCATCTACCTTGGCCTCCCAGAGTGTTAGATTACAGGCGTGAACCACTGCGCCCAGTCATCCTCTAGCTTCTTCCTCATTTATACTACAAATAAATATAATAAGTACTTCCATGAAAGAATAAGACTTATATTGAAGGTCACTTTTAAGAGGAGGATTTCCCTGAATAGTTGTATAGGCAGAAGATGTTCCCAGGACGGAATGCAGTAACCCTGATGTGCTTGACATCAGAAACAGCAGAAGTACAATAGAATCTCCATAGCTGACCACCTCCCTACACTGACCACCTCCTTAACTTGACCTGGTTATCATAGATCAGATGTGCACCACCACAGCAAACTAAACCAAAAGCCAGCAGAAGAAAATAACGGGGCTCAGAGCAGAACTAAATGAACTGAAAGCAAACGACAACAACCAAAATGAATGTGAAGAATCAACAAAATAAAAACTTGGTTCTTTGAAAATATAAACAAAATCAATAGATCAGATCAACAAAAAATAGAAAATACCCAAATAAGATCCATCAGAAATGAAAAAAAAAATTATAACTACATAACATAGAAATGCAAAACATCATCCATGAATACTATGAAAACCTCTTTGCTTTTTCAAAGCCTGCAGAAAGTTTAGAGAAAATGAATAAATTCTTGAAAACACACAATTTTTCAACCCTGAATCAGCAAGAAATAGAAATTCTAAAGAGACCCATAATGAACAGCAAGATTGAAGGAGTAATACAAATCTCCTGGCAACAACGACAACAAAAATCCCTGGACAAGACAGATAAATACCTGAATTCCACCAAACCTGTACAGCAAAACTGATTCTGCAGAAATTATTTGATAATATACAGGAGGGAATCCCCTTTAACTCACTCTATGAAACCAGTATAATCTTGATACCAAAGCAAGGTGAGGACACAACACACTCAGCAGAGAAGTAACATATCCCCAAATAATAAGAACTCATGTCACAGACACTCAGCCAGCTTTATACTGGAAAAGTTGACAGCATTCCTCATAAGAACTAGAAAAAAAAAGGGTACCCACTCCATTGTCACCATTTATATTCAGGATCATACTGGCAGTCTTCTGGCAGTGTCTAATTTTGTTCTTTTCTGCCACACATTGGAAGGAGAGATGTCTTAGACCATACATTAAATACAACAACACTAATGAAAGCAAATGAGGAGGGAAAAAAATATGGTCTGTGCCCCCAAATAATCCCCATTCAGGCCATGGACCGTAGGTTGGACACCCGTTGCCATCCGAATTGAGAAGGAGGAACTCAAACTATCCTTGCTTGCTGCTAATACAACTTTGTGTCTAGAAAACCCTAAAGAGTTCACCAAAAGAATCTGAGAAGTTATAAATGAATTCAGCAACCTTTCAGGTTATAAAATCAGTGTACACGAAGCAGAAGCATTTCCAGAAACTAGTAACAGTCAAGCTAAGAATGAAATCAAGGACTCAGTATCTTTCACAACAGCTACAAAGAAAATAAAATGCCTGTAAATATATTTAACCAAGGAGGTAAAAGATATCTACAATGAAACTACAAAGCACTGATAAAGGAAATGATAAATAATACAAACACATAGAAAAACATCCCATGTTCATGGATGTAGAATCAACATTGTTAGTGTTCATACTTCCTAAATGTTTTACAGACTCAACACAACCCCTGCCAAAAATTCATGCCATATTTCATAAATCTAGAAAAAATAATTCTAAGCTAATGAATTTTAGACAAAAAAGCCCAAATTTAAAACAATCTAAACAAAATGAAAAATCTGGACACATTGCATTTGATGATTTCAAATTCTCTTACAAGGCTATCGTAACCCAAATCTCATGGTACTGGTACAATAGTAGAGACAGAGACCAGTGGAAAGGAGCAGAAAATGCGAAAACAAAACATTATAGCTATGACCATCAAATTTCCCACAAAGCAGAGCAAAACATATACTAGGAAAAGGAACTCCTATTCAGTAAATGGTGCTGGGATAATTGGAGAGCCACATGTAGAAGAATGAAACAGGATCCATCTCTCATCACGTAATTAACTAATTAATTCTATTGATTTTAATTAATGAATTTAATGAATGAATTAAAATTAATTCAAGGTGGATAAAATGTGTAAACATAAGAATTGAAATGGTAAAAATTCTGGAAGAAAATGTACGCAAACTCTTTTAGATGTCAACTGAGGCAAAACATTTAGAAGACTTCAAAGGCAAAGCAGCAACAATAAAAATAAATGAATGGGACTTAATTAAATGTAAAAGCTTCTGCACAGCAAAGGAAATAATTGACAGAGTAAACAAACTACCTTCATAATAGGAGAAAATATTTGCAAGCTATACGTCTGACAAAGGGCAATATCAGTATGTACAGAGCACTCAAAGAATCAGCCATAAGAAAACGAACCCCATCAAAAAGTGGGCAAAACACATGAACAGAAATTTTTTCATAACCAAATAGATAAATTACTAATAAATAAGAAAAAAAAAAAAACTTGACATCACTAATCATCTGGAAAATTCAAGCTAAAACCACAGTGAGATACATCCTTACCTCCGTCAAAATGGACATTTTTAACAAGACAAAAGAAGAGATGCTGACTCAGTTACCCTTCATACGGTTTCCCTTTCTAGGTCACAGGCCAATGGCTCAAGCCAGAGATTGGAACTTAGAAATCCCTGGTACCTAGCAATCTGGGCGCTCTGCTTTCCTACCTTTCCCTTTAAATGGATCATTCTGATATGACCCACACTCTATTCTCGTATATGTGTGTCTAGTTGCATCTCTCTGTCTCTCTCTCTCCCCGTATACATCTTGATCTCAATTTCTGCCTGACTTTTCATTCCTGCCTCTCATCAAGACCTGGGCATAGAGGACTGCCCTGTCCACTCGTTATGCCCTCCTTTCCCAGAATATCTAAGTAAAATTCTTCAAACTTATTTACTATTGTGTTGGTGAATTAAATTTGTGCCTTCCATCTATAGAACAAGGAGTTGTCCCAGGCGAGGCTTTTCCTATAACCCTGGGAGAACATAAGGAAAGACTCTCAGTACCAGAGGGATGATCAAACACTCATGAACTGGACACAGGTCAGACAAGAACCACAATGGTGTCTGCCAGTATCCTTCATTTTTTTTCTTTTTTTGTTTAGAGACAGAGTTTCACTTTGTCACCCTTGGCAGAGTGCCATGGTGTCACGGCTCACAGCAACCTCCAGCTCTTGGGCATAGGTGATTCTCGTCTCAACCTACCATGTAGCTGGGACTACAGGTGCCCACCACGATGTCTGGCTATTTTTTTGTTGCAGTTTGGCTGGGGCTGAATTTGAACCCACTACCCTCAGTATATGGGGCTGGTGCCCTACTCACTGAGCCACAGGCACCGCCCTGCCAGTATCCTTCATAAAGGCCAGACCCCACCTCCTTCCAGTTGCAAACCAGACAACTAGGCATTAGGTTTTCTGTCAAGTTTATATATATATACATACATATACATATTTTTTAATGAAACTCTAACTGTAACTCCCACTGCACCCTCCAAACCCATCTTCTCTTCTATTCCCAGAGTAGTGGCTCCTCACTCTGGACCTGGAAGCTGAATTTAGCTGGAGGCTCCCAAAATAATTTGCAAGGGAGATGGTATCATTGGAGCAGCTTCTAGACCCCACAAGACCTATTAGCTATGAGTGGCTTACTTGTTCCCTTCCCTCAAGTTGCCCTGTTTCTTTGGGAAGGGATCACTTCTTGCTATAGACCGTAGCTGCTTTGCACTGCTATATACTGCCGCTGTCCTATGTCACATGGGTATTCTCTGAGAATCATGGTACTGGAACCACAATTTAGCTGGGAGTTCTCAAAAAAAAATTCTTAACTCCATGATCATAATTTTGAGAAGTCATTATCATCAAAAAGTGCATGACTATATTACGGCAGAATAGCTAACAAAGTCTGAAGATTGAATTTCTCATAGTCCCTAATATTGGTAGGATTTTAATAGACATTAAAATGAAGTTTTTCCCTTTTTTTTACTTCTGAATTTATCATGGCTTATTTAACCAATATTATCTTACAAAGTTAATATCTGGGATATCAAAGACTAGGTCATAAGATTTGCAGCTTCCACTCAAGCCTCTTGGCACACGTTCTCTTGAATTTAAGCTTCCAAACTATGAAGCTCAAGATGAAGCTCCAAGCTCAAGCAGATCCACAGAGATCTTGTAGAGAGGAACTGTGCCCTGGGCCAACAGCAATAACTGAGCTCTCTGCTGACAGCTCATACCAATTTGCCAGACATCTGAGTGAGCCAGCCTGGAAACTGCCTCAGGTGATTCCATGCAGAACACAGACAAAATGTCCCCATTATATCATCACTCCAATTGAAGATTTGCAAGAAAATATAATGTTTTTTTTTTTCAGGCACTAGGGCTTCAATGCCTATTATGCAATAATAGACAATCAAAGCACCATACATCATGATTTGACAAATGAAATCCTGCTAGCACACAGCTTTACACTGTTAAGAATACTGTAGCCAGAGTGGAAATTCACCTGTTACCTCATTGAATATGGAATAAAGTCAGAGAAGATCAAAAGGTATTAAAGGTAGCCTGAAAAGTGAGGAATCTATCCAAGATTTAGTAAAGTAACAAGAAGTACAGTTTCGAGTGTGTAAGAGCAACAATAATAACTACACAAAAATAAAACTGCTTCAGAAGTGATATTTTCCTTCAGAAACCTTTGCGATCTACTCAAAACAGAACTTCAATAAGACTTTTCTGCTTTAAATATTTTTTTAAATAACTGAGTATGGTCTGTGCCCACACACAGATATATGATTCTGGGAAGATGGTGGTTTAGGAAGCACCAGAAATCTGTTTCATCACCTAGAAAACAATTGCTTGCACTGGCAGAATTTGTCTGATATAATTATTTTGGAACTCTACAGTCTATTGAAGAGCAACATCCAGCAAAGTTCTGAAATGATAAATTCCAGTGAATTTTAGTAGCTTCCATTCCTCCACCCCTCCACCCTGTGGCAGGAAGCTGTGCACATGTTTTTGGAGCAGATTGCATGCAGTTTCAATAGCCTGGGAAGGCAGAAATGACTGTGTCCTCTGAATATCGGAGTCTTTGCTTGGATCACTGATGATTGCTCCTGATCAGAGAGTTACAGAGGAAGAGGAGGCAGGCATTATTGTTGTTCACCCTTCCCCATTATTGTAAGCCCCGTCATCTTTAGCTGAAGTGATTTTCAGGAGATAAAAAACAGTGTCTTCTCCTCCCATCAAGCTTTATAAACGCATTACAGTAGGAAGCAGTAGTTGCCTTGGACCTTGTGAAAGAACTAGTACTATACTGGCATCATGAACGAGCCATCTCGGAGTCAGCTGTGATGGCCCTGAGAGCACTCACGTCACCTACCCCCAGTTCCACGCAGCCCAACACAGACAGAGACTACTTCCTTTTGAGGGAAAGTGAGGGTGGAGGGTAAAAGACCTTGCCTGGTAAACTGGGAAATTCTTCCATCTCTTATTCAAGTATACGAAGTCAGCACCAATTGAGTCCGCAAAAGTTGCTGTTTTAGTGGGCACTCAGTACCCTATCAGTGATACAACTGCAGTAACCACAGGCTTAGATCTGAATACTCAATTCCCTTTAAATACTGAGAACATTTTCTCAAGAAGGACAGGTGTACATAAATATCTAACTCATTCATGTACAGACACTGATGAACACCCACAAGAACAACAAAGTACCTAGTTTATTAAAGGTTTTTGTCTTGTAGAAATGCTCGGTTTTACTGAATGATTTTTCTGCATCTGTTGAAATAATATGGCTTTTGTTTTTAATTCTTCTGATAAGTTGTAAATCACATTTATTCATTTCTGAATTTTAAACCATTCTTGTATTCCTTGGATGAAACCCAGTTGAACATGATGGAATTTCTTCTTGATGTGCTTTATTTTATAGAGTATGTTTACATCTATGTTCACCAAGAATATTGGTTTGTAGTTTTCTTTTTTTTGTTATGTCCTTTGGTTTTTGTTTATTTGTTTGTTTTTCAATCAGGGTGACGCTGGTTTCACAGAATGAGTTAGGGAGGAGTCCTCTGTGTCAGTCCTTTGAAACAATTCTTTGAAACAAATTCAGTATGATTAGTTCCAATTCTTCTTTGCAGGTCTGGTAGAATTCAGCTGTGAATCCACCGTGCTGAGAGATTTCTCATTACTGATGCAATTTTGCTGCTCATTATTGGATTGCTACATCTTCCTGATTTAAGCTTGAGAGGTTGACTGTTTCCAGAAATTTATCCATCTCCTTTAGAAATTTTAGTTTGGAGCGGCGCCTGTGGCTCAGTCGGTAGGGTGCCGGCCCCATATACTGAGAGTGGTGGGTTCAAGCCCGGCCCCCGCCAAACTGCAACAACAACAAAAATAGCCGGGCGTTGTGGTGGGCGCCTGTAGTCCCAGCTGCTCGGGAGGCTGAGGCAAGAGAATTGCCTAAGCCCAGGAGCTGGAGGTTGCTGTGAGCTATGTGACTCCATGGCACTCTACCAAGGGCAACAAAGTAAGGCTCTGTCTCTACAAAAAAAAAAAAAAGAAAGAAAGAAAGAAATTTTAGTTTGTGTGCACAGAGGTGTTCATAGTAGTCTCAGACAATCCCTTGGGTTTCTGTGATATCTTTTGTAAGGCCTCATTTTCCATTTCTGGTGGAGTTTATTTAAACTCCTCATCTTTTCCTGGTTAATCCAGCCAGTAGTCTGCAGATTTTGTTTAAATTCTCAAAAAATGACCTCTTTGTTACAATGATTCTTTGTAGTTTTGTTTGTTTATTTCTATTTCATTTAATTCTGTTCTGATCTTTGATATTTCACAATTTCGTTTCGGTATTTTTGTTGTTGTTCTTGTTTATCTAGTTCCTCAAGGTCTCATATTAGTGTGTTAGTGTTTTATCTTTCTGTCTTTTTAGTGTAGCACTATAAATTTCTCCCTTATCATTGCTTTTGCTGTGTCCCAGATATTTGGATTGCTTTTGTCATTATTATTACTCATTCTGCAAAATGTTTAATTTTTCTTACTTTTAAAAAAGTTTAAATATTTAAATCCAACCATTCACTCAAAGATCATTTAGAAGTATATTGTTTAATTTCCATGCTATTTGTACAATTGTGATAGCTTCTGTTGGAACTAATTTCTAGTTTTTTCTACCACGGTCTAAAAACATACTTGATATGATTTCGATTTTTAAAAATTTGTTGAGACTTGGTTTGTGGCCTAATATGTTTCCAAAGAAAATGTTCCATGTGCTTATAAGAAGATGATATATTTTACAGTTTTTGGAGAGACTGTTCTGTAAATGCCCATTACACTACTCATTCTAATACCCTGTTTAAGCCCGGAATTGTTTCTCTGTTGGTTTTCTGCCTTTATTAATTTGTCTAGTCCTGTCAGTGGAGTGTTGCAATCTCTCATACCTAATATATCACTTTCATTTCTTTTTTTAGTTCTGTTATCATTTGTTTTATGAATCTGGGAGCTCTGATATTAGCTGCATATATATTTAAGATTTTATATATTTTTGGTGAATCAATTTATTGTTACATAGTGGTCTTCTTTGTCTTTTACTTTTTACTGTTGCTGACTTAAAGTCTGTTGCATCCATAATGAGAGCTCCTTCTGCTCACTTTTGTTTTCCATTTGTTTGCAACACATTTTTCCACTTCCTAACTTTGAATTTTTGAACATCTTTGTATGTTAAGTGAGTCTGCTGGACACAGCAGATATTTAGGCTTTTTTGTTTTTTGCTTGCTTTTTTTATCCATACCATCAAAGCATATCTCTTATTTATGGAATTTAAACCATTTACATTTAATGTTAATGTTGCTATATGATGTACTGTTCTAGTTCTTATCTTTACTGTTATATAGTTGCTTTGCATTCTCCTATGTATATACTTTCTAAAATCTTGAGCTTTTTGGAGTTTTGTGTGTTTTTCTGCTGGTGAGTATGAACTTTTTGTTTGGATTTTTAAAACTCCTTCTAACATTTCATGAAGAATTAATCTGCTGGTCACAAATTCCCTCGATATTTGCTTGTCTGTTAAAAACTACTTCTCCTTCATTTACGAAACTTAGTATTGCAGGACACAAAATTTTTGGCTGACGGCTATTCTTAAAAAGAATATAGATAAGACCCCAGTCACTTCTGACCTGTAAGTTTTCTGATGAGAAGTCTGCTGTTAGTCTGATGGTTTTATTTCATGACTTATACGATTTTGTCTTTTGTGTTGACTTTGGCCAGTCTGATGATTACTTAGTGATGAATTTCTTGCAATTTATCTTTCAGGGTTTCATTAACCTTCTATCTGAATGTTTACATCTGTTGTCAAATCAGGGATGTTTTCTTGTATTATTCTTTTTAAAATTTTTCCCTCAAGCATGCCTATAATTTTTGTGTTTTAGCATTTTACATAAGCCTATAGTTCTCAAGGACTTTATTCATTTCTCCTGATTCTTTTTCTTTATTTTTGACTGATTGTGTTAATTCAAAAACCTTGTCTCAATTGTAAAACTCAAGTTCTATTTTCTTTTAAATATCTGTCTCTTGAGTGCATTTTTCTTCCATGTTCTGAATTGGGGGATTTTTTTTTTAATTTCGTTGTGTTAGTTTTCCTCTTTCTTTTGGATTCCATTGAGCTAACATGCAATCCATAGTTTTGAATTCTGTATCTGATACTTCAGAAATTTCCACCAAAACAGCTGTTTTTTCATAGTGCCAGAGTTCTTATGCTATTCCTTTCTTATTTGGAACCTCTTCCTCCAGCTAAAACAGAGATCTTTGTGTCTATCTGGGTCTCCCCTGACAGTAACCCCCTCCCCCTGCTCACCTTGGGGCTACAGGGAGGGGTCACACTCCTCTTCAGATCAAGCAGGTAAGCACCCACTGTGATGTGCCTGGTGATCTGGGTCAGCTGAATGTCAGCTCCCTGGCAGAGTGTTAAAGTGCCAGTCGTGGGCTAGTTTGGTATCCCCAATCTCCAGGCTGATGGATTGCATTTAAATTCTGGGAGTCCAGACTGAGACTGAGTTTGCAAACTTGCCCTCAAGTCTCCCAGTGTTACATGTTGGCTGACCAGAAAGAGGAAGGGTGATCTCGTAGTTCAGAATAATGTTTGGGCAGAAGGGTAGATAAACTGGGAGGCAGCCATAGGATGTATGAGCCCTTCTGGATGAGGTGAGCAGAGGCAGGCAGCTGAGGGATGCCCAAGGAGCTCACACCTCTGCCCCTGGGCAGGGACAGTGGTCTTTAGGGGCACAAAAGTGCCTAGATCCACAGCTCCCACCCTGGTCCAACTGTAGCAGAGTCGGGGGAGCCAGTTGAACCTGCTGTTTTGTGAGCAACTAGAATGGCTGTGAACTCAGTTTGAAATGTTCACAGGGGTTCTAATAAGTTGTGCCACAAATTTGCCTTCAGGGACGGCAAGTTTCTCCCAGTAGAGGTGGGCAGCTAGCTGTGGATATAGTAGTTTCTGTCTTTAGAGTACATGAAAGCTTCCTTCCTGGCCTGGCTGAAGCAGAAGCATATGTATGTGTATATATATATATGTTTCTTTCAGAGGGCTTTATAAAAGCCCAAACGCTCTCTCTATAAATATATATATAGAGAGAGAGAGAGATTTTTTTTTTTTTGAGACAGCATCTCACGCGTTCCTCTTTGTAGAGTACTGTAGTGTCATAGCTCACAGTAACCTCCAACTCTTGGGCTCAAGCTATCCTCTTGCCTCAGTATTTCTATTTTTAGTAGAGATGTGGGGGTCTCATTCTTGCTCAGGTTGGTCTCGAACCTGTGAGCACAAGCAATCCACCCACCTTGGCCTCCCCGAGTGCCAGGATTATAGGCGTGAGCCATATGCCTGGCCTTGCCCAAACTATTTCATGTTGGCCTCCTAGAATGGCTGGGGACTGCAACTGAAATGCTCTGGCTAGGGAGAAGCAATTATCCCAGGGACTTGCCTCCGGGGAAGGTAGACTCTTCCCAGAAGGTATGATTAGCTCAGGGAGAGGACTGCTAGCCCCACCTTCCCTCGAAGAAGTGCTAGTTTTTGTCTGGGGGATGCACAGGAGTGCTTGCTGTGTTTTTTTAATGCTAAGAGAGTAAGCCCCTCCTTCAGGGAAAGCCTAGGTGTGACAGGTTGTCTGTCACCCATGGGACAGCTGGTCCAGAGTGCTCTGGTTAATTGTCCCATGGAATAAGCAGGAGCTGCCTCTGGAGGGGAGGAGGGAAGGGCTTTGAACATAGCTGGGGGTCTCCTTTATCCTGGGTGGCCCCTAATGTGCTGCAATCTCCTGTCAGCTAGGAGTGGCCCATCCTGAATGCCCAGACTCCACAAATCTCACAGATGCCGCAGGACCCGTAGGTTTCCTCAACCTGCTAGGGAATGTGGGATGTGGAACCAATGCTGTAGAGACCCAGAGACTGAGATTCCCCCCCTTGTTGGGTCAGCTGCAAAACTGCTGACTGTCACTGGAAGGAGGGAAATTAGTCACACGTTCTTTGCAAAATGCAGACATGGTAAACGGAATGTAATTGGGTGTGTATCCCCTCTACGAGCCCAGGACTGGCTGCCCACAGCACGCCCGTGCCAACAGCTCCTGTGTGGAGCAGAGGTAGCTCTGCCCATAGCATGGGATAGCTGGAGGACGTCCCGGACTCCACGACCCTTGCCAGGCTTCAGTGCTGCTTTTTTCTGGTGTGGGAACTCTCTCCAACCTTACAGACTCCACTCTGCACCCCATCTCCACTGAGGGAGAATTGCAGACAACTTTGGATCATAAGTCAGGGACTCTGTTGTGCAGAAGAGTTCACAGTGTACTTTCCTTTGTCTTAAAAAGCATTCCTGTTGGGGCAACCCACCCTGGGGGTCCAGACTGGAAATACTGCTGCTGCCCTGTGTCCCCTGTTCCTTTGTGTTTGTCCCAGTCCAAGAAGTTCTGAGGAATCTTTTGGTGGAATCCATTGGGAAGGATACTGAGAGGCTGCGCGTTCCTGAGCAGAACAGGTAAACCAGCAGGTGAATGAGCAACGTGATGCCACTGTCTCAGCCTGAGAAGTGGCCCTGTGCGCACCTGCAGCCTGGCGCTCTGCTCTTAAGCTCTGTCTGCCATGGCAGCGGTGCTTGGGCTCATGAGAGTAGAAGGGGTCTCCAAGGGAGTAGGGGCTGGAATACTGTCACAACTGTGAGAGGAGAAAAGCCAACTCTCCCATCTGTTCTGCTACATTCCAAGTTTCCCGGGCCGTCAGTCTCTGCCACAATTTCACTCCTCCTCCTCCTTCTCTGCAACTTCTTGTGGGAGACCTGGCTAAGGTAAGTTCTGGCTCTCTTCCCTCAGTATTCTACCTATATTATCCTTTGTCCCATAAAACGCTTTCTTCTTTTTGGGACAATCTGGTGACCGATGTCTCTGTCCAGCAATCTTGCTCCAATCTCCTCAATGGTACATTAACAAGGTTGTTCACAAACAAGTGTGATTCATCCTAAGGATGGGTCAACGTGAGGAGATCAATCAATGTGATGTATTGTATCAAAAGAATGAAGGACAAAAAAAGATGATTACTTAAATTGACACTGAAAAAGTTTGGATAAAAAGGAAGGAAATTAGGACATATGCTACGAGATAGATGAACCTGGAGGATATTATGCTCAATAAAATGTCAGTCTCCCAAAAAGGCACTGTCATATGATTGCACGAACACGAAGT
Source organism: Perodicticus potto (assembly GCA_963574655.1). Classification (NCBI taxonomy): domain Eukaryota; kingdom Metazoa; phylum Chordata; class Mammalia; order Primates; family Lorisidae; genus Perodicticus; species Perodicticus potto. The sequence goes on along the minus strand of CAUYRH010155327.1, from coordinate 30,051 downwards.
TCCTAGAGTGGTTGAGATCAGAAAGAGAAATGGAAGGGCTGGGAGTAGTGGGGCAGGTAATTATTGTTTGATAGTGATAGAATTTCAGTTCTGCAAAATGAAATAAACTCTAAAAGGGATGGGAGTAATGGCTGCATAACAATATGAATATGCTTAAACTACCTAAATAAAACTACCCAACTAAAAATTGTTATATGTATTTTTTCACAATAAAATGTTAGAAATAATTGTATAGTATATATATAATAATGTATATAATGTGTATATTTAGGGTTGTTAATAATATATAGTCACTTATGTATTCTAAAGAAAATGTTAGGCATATTTGTATAAGCTAATCTTAGGGGCAATTATAACTATGCATTTATATGTATATAATGTACACGTTATTAATGTCAATATATTCCTAGTTTAATAACTATCCATTGACCCCAGATACTATTAAGATGGGATGTATACCTTTTTCTTCCTTATTAAACTTACCCCCTGGAAATTATGAATAAACCTCTTTCTTGTCTCATAGTCTGACTTAATTTATATTTAGTTGTGAAACAAATCTAACACATGCATCTTCAGCACTTGCCCTTAGTAGAGGGCTGAATAGTAGTGAATGCTGACGACATTACGTAGTATAAACCGAATGTTTTGATTTAGGCTTTCTCTTAATTTACAAAAAGGTAAAATATTTTATCAAAAGACAATGTTATTGCTTCATAATAAAATTGTATGGCATAATTTAACAATTTCATATACCTTTATATCAAAGAAAGATGTATCAGCTATAAAACTGAATCAGACTAATTTTTTTTAGCAGGTGTTTTCCTGTCTTCGCTTTATATTTTAAGATTTACTTCATGAAAACTTTCCTAGCTGGCATCTGCCAATCATTCAGAAGCTTTACAATAGGCATCAAGGTACAGCATGAAAAAAATAATGCTTTGGGGTGCATGGAATAGCGGAACGAAGACCTTTCATAAAACAGTGAGCAGTGGTTCCGCAGGGAAAGCCATTTGTGGTAACTCCCAGACAGGGAAGCCATCCATCTGAGAAGTTGAAAGAGGCCCTTATAATCCCTCTTGCACTATTGATTTCTATCTTAGACAGTTGTTCAAAAATAGAGTGATAAGCACAGAGTAAAAAAAATCATCAGTATCAGAGCAGGAACAGAGGTAAAGAGAAAAATAGACGTTAATCCCGGAGGAGATGAACAAGGAGACTTCATTGCCCAGCTGATGGCCCTCTGACTCCAAAGAGGCATTGATCTTCCTAGTGTAGAATTTAATTATCTCTTTCTCGAATAATAAGGAAAAGTAAAAAAAACCACTATTCTTAAAACACTGCTTAGTGGTCTAGAATATTTAAGATGTGTTTACATGACTTTTAAAGTTCTCCAGATTCTTATCAGTTTTGAGAACTGATATACTTCACCTGTATAAAGAAATCATTGGGCTCATTTGTACGAGCTAATCCTTTTACAGTCGGAGCAGGCAATTATAAGAAATGTAGAGTGTTTTGAGAAATACAGTTTCCTAACCATTACTATTACCATAATTTATCACACAACTTCAAATTTATGTTGTAATCTATAGAATATAGATGATGTACTTTCTAAGCAATTAAAACATTTTTGCTTTGCCTTTGCATGAAAATTTATTTTAATAAAATTTCTACTTCAAATTTTGGAACATTACCTAAGTAAAATAAAGGATTTTCCAGCAGTTTTATTCTTAACACAGGAAAAAAATTAGTTCACTTGACAAGTTCCATATCAGGGAGTGAATCATACCACTCAGAAAGATACCACACGTTGGGGGAATCAGTGGAATACACAATCGAGATATTTGTTCAGAATAACTAAGAAGATGCGAATTGCATTAGCAGAAGAAAAATATGGGTTTGGAAAAAAGAAATTTTAAGCTACCAAGAGTTTAAGCTATCATAAATCACAGGCAAAAGAAGGATCTAGGTGAAAAACATTGATTGAACGATTGGGGATATGAGTGCAGAACGTGGGAGACATCAAAAAGAAGAGATAAAGACACACATTTTTATTACCTAGAAAATATCTGTGAAGTTATGGGAATAAAAAAGTCCAAGAACTAGGGAGACAGAAAAGAGAGAAGGGAGAAAGAGAACAATGGAGATGATAAAGAATTGAGAGAGGAAGAGTATTTTGGTTCTTAGCTACATCTCAGAAGAAGTGACCCAGGGAAACATAAAAAGCGTTAAAAAAAAAAAATACTCAAAAGGAGAGGGTTCTGTGTCATGGAGATGTTAAAGGCACAGAGTTAAGGCAGATGTGGGTAATACAAGAATGACGGGTAGAAGGGAGACCTTAAGTTTATTTATGACCATTAGAGCCCACCACTGTAGCCATCTCTAACACGTTTCTGTGGATAAACCATTTATTAAAGACAACTTGTTAAAGGATATAAAATTATGACTCAGTAGGGAGAATAAGCTTTAGTGCTCTACACCACTGCAGTATGACTATCATTAACAATAATGTATAGTTTCCATCAGTGGAAAGGAGAATCCCCAATGTTCCAACACAAAGAAAGGATAAATACTTGTGATGATGAATGCTAATTAACCTGATGAAATCACTATGCATCACATATGTTGAAACATTACTGTGCACCCCCTGAATATTTAAAGTTATTACTTGTCAATGAAAATAAGTAAAAAATAAATAAGTGCGTACATATTACAGACAAGAGTTTCTATGTCTACGTACGTACTTCAAACAGAATGTCTTTGCTGTTGTATGCTTACTAAATCAGAAAATAGTGAAACAGGTACTCCAGAAATGTAAAATGATTTGAAAATATAATGGTTTTGCATTTTTAGCTCTTCTTGAATAGTCTTTGACATAGAAAAAATATGATTTGAGAGATGATTATTTGAGAGATTTTATAGGGAGACTGGTGCTGGTGTTGGTGCCCAGGGATCAACACCAGGGTAATGACAGGGGAGCATCTCAATAAAATCAAAGTTCTATAGCACGATGATTTAAGTGAAACATTGTAATAGATGAAAGACACTAGTCTATCATGTGGGTTTGATTTAAGTTGAGATACTGAGGGAGCCAAAAACTTAGAATTGATTATTTTTAATGGCAATTGGTAAGTGAATTGATAACTATACATGCTTGTAGGTAGGTGCAAAAGAAAGAAGAGAAATATATTATTGACTTCAACTAGAACAGAGGAAATCATTTAGGGGATCATGAGCCTGGGAATCAAATTGTGTGACCGTGCTTTTTTTATTTTAATGAATGATTAGACATAGTAAGAAAATTTTAAATATATGTTAGGATTTGTTCAGGTTATGTATTTTACATTTACTTATTCAGTTATTTATCTATCCATTGAAATTTAATAATACAGATAGGATTAGTATAAAAAAGAACCACTACTTTTTAATTATAGGTGAATTAATTACATATAGTGTTGTGAACTGAAACAAAATCTAAGGTTCCCCCTCCAGCAGCTGACTGGCTGGACCTCTTCTTGGCTGAGGGGATCCCTAAAACTGAGTTTCTAGTGATAAGGAGATCAGAGGCACTTCATCATAACCTCCTCCTTTTTTAGAGATGTACTTGTAGGTTATGTAAGATGTTCTTGTAGGTCCTCACTATACATAACACATCATTTGGGTCTGAACATATGTCCTATAGTTCTCTGATTAACAGGCCCTTATCTTAACTCAAGCATTCCTTTTCACTGACTCTTGGTCTTTTAGACTCAGACTAACTTTCTCAGCCAATTGTCAACAAGAGAATCCTTAAACCCACCTATAACCTGTAAGCCCTGCTTTGAGATATTCCCTCTTTTAGGCCAAACCAACGTGTGTCTTCCACATATTGATTTACGACTTTACCTGTAATTCCTGTCTCCCTGAAATGTATAAAACCAAACTTTAATCCCACCATAGTGAGTTCACTTGCTCGAGGCTTCTTGAATGAGGCTTCAGACCATGGTCCTCAAATTTGGCTCAGAATAAACCTCTTTAAATTATTTTACAGAGCATAGCTTCTTCTCTGTTGACAACATTTTACATCTCAACATAAAGACTAGAACATATCACAATATCAGCTCTAGTTTTTCTCTTTAATTTTTCAGAAATGTGTTGGTAAATAATAAAACGTGTCCAAAAACTTAATGGAGGAGCTTGAACTGAATGTGTTTCAAATGTAAAACCTTTTTCTCAGATTGAATTTGTTTTCTTTTTAAGTTTCATACCATGCTTTGTTCCCAGTCCCTGTGACTCCAGCTTTCTGTCTCCCATCCCAATGTGGTCCTTAAATCTGATTGTAAGCTCCCCCCTGCCAATACAGGACCCATGATACTCTTTTTAGAAGGAAACATTCTGTCTGATTGGTTCCTTTCCTATCAAAGTCAGTTTAACATTTTCTCTTTGTGTGTGTGAATGACTCCCTAGTCTATCTTTGAACAAAATGTCCTGCTCTCCAAATTTTTGTTCCATTTTCTTTGCATCTGAAAGTACTGCACAACTATTTATTTTGTCTTATAGATTTGTAGGCAAAACCTTTATCTCTTATATTGCATTCCCCTGACAAACCAAACTCTAAAATTAGAGACGTATATATTTTCTGTACTGTGAAATTTCTTTGTTTCCTGTCTCAAGAAAATCATATCCATAAAATTATCACAGAAAATATGGAATGTGATGTTTTCTTTTGGATGCATTGAGGGATTTCAGCAGAAAAATGGTCCTTGTTTTAATTTGAAAAGTGATTCTTGAATCTTTAAAATTTATGGTAGCCGCATAAACAATAAATTGTGAGTAAAACAGATTCAATCTGAGTGCCTATGAGGGTGAAAAGTATTGCCCCACCTAGGCATACATAATTTCTCGGCCAGATTGCCTTGAAAGGTGACTTTTCAGGAGAAAAGGTAATAGCCTAAAGTGATGATCTCAAAGCATAAAACATTGAAGCCAATCTTAGGTGAACATGCTCTTATGAATGTTGTATTGGTTATATGCCCGATTATCTGCAAGGATTAATAAGATGGTAAGCAAAGAGAATCAATATATTTAATGATATTTTGATGGTTGCAAAATGTGTCTGCAATTTGAAGCATAGATTTTAAAAAATGTTCTTTATGCTTTCTCTTCCAGGAATTCTCTCCGTGACCTTCCACAGAACTATGTAGACTAGGTACACTGATCACTGCACCAGCCCAATGGAGGGAAAAAGCTTTAGTTTAATTATAGTCTTAAATATTATTTGTTCACGGCACCACATGCAGATAACTACAATTGACATAGTTTTTCCCTCCTAAAATAATGGTTTTCTGAATTGCTTGTGGGAAAATATTACAATAGTGGTCCCCTCTTCTACTTAGTTTAAATGATTTTTAAGGAAAATACTTTCCAATATTCCTTTATTTCATTATATTACTTACAGAAATAAATGTGCCTATTTGATAGCAATTATGGATTCCCCAAGAGAATTTCTTTAGTATTTTCACATTTATATGTAATTATATCTCAATATTTGATAACAGGGAGATCAGTTTATTTTTTTCTACTAGACTACTATTCTTTCTAATAGAAGATTGTTTTTTTTCTACACGCACTGTTTTCACAGATATTATAATCTACACAAATCTTTCTCACACACCTCTGAGTACATCACAGACACTCGCTGAATGAATGTGAATAAATAAATGAATGTGTAGCAATAAAACCACCCTTATCTGCTAGAAGAGCTATGAAGACATGTGACCAGTGCTAGAGAATGAAAGAGCAATTTGTGAGCAGGATGGTTAAATTTGTGAGCGATGACAGTCTGATCTCAGAAATGGTGTGTGGCTTGCAAACGTTAGGTCCCTCTAATAATTACAATTTAAGATTCATAAATTGACTATTCATCTGGTGGAACACTTAGTTTTTAGGATAGATAATTAAATTTTTGAAGATTAAAGGGAATAACTCAAGGTCATATAATTTACTATTGCTAGCCTTGAGAGGATTCACAAGTCCCAACACATTATTTAATCATTTAAAGAGTAGAACAATAACGTAATTTACACTTCAAATAAAGACATTTTTCCGTTAAAGAAATATAGAATACAGGTTAACAATAAAATGTATAGGCATCTCAGTTAATACTACCAGTTATGAGAAAATAGTAAACCCCTTGGCCCCAGCAGAGACACCAGCTGGCTACAGCCATGTGTGTGAATCCAGGTAGGATCAGCAGAGGGTGGAGTCAGAGGAACTCGGCACAAATTGCCAACACACATAATCATGAGCTAAAAAGTGGCCATTATTTAAAATCTGCCAAACAAGGTGGTGGTATACAGCAAAGTTTAACTGATAAATAGATATGTTATTTGAAATGCAATACAAATAGTTCAAATGACTCAAAATACAGCTGAGGAGATACTTACGCAAAGGTTTTTCCATGACATGTGAACTCGTACACTGAGAAATATTGAATTAGTGAAGGTGAAAAATTTTGAATAAATTTAAAATCTTTTTATTAATAAAAATTCCCATCAAGTTAGTTTCCATAATCTAGAGCACACAACCTATAACAATACGTCAATAAAATACAACATCATATGAGATATACCAAAAATTGCAATTGTATTTTTTATGGATGACAGAAAAATACTGAAAAGTTTCAGATGTAAGTATTGTGAGATTCTCAAAGTGTAAAGTCAATGGATTGGCAGTGACAAGTCAGACACAGTTGTTTACGGTGCTAGTATTCCAAAGGAGGACCAGTGCAACGCACCCACTTCCACTGGGCAGCTCTGATAGTGTTGAAAGGTCGACGTTATCAATGAAGATTAAACACAAAGAACCAATAACTTTACGATAAAGCTTGCCACTGTCCAATTAGAGAAGCAAAATGAAGCAAAACATCACATTTTTTTTAATTTAGACCAAAAAAAAAAAAAAAAGCATATGTTTTCTTCCATAGAAGATTATAAGACACAGAGAAAAGACCAAGGTTTTCAGGATTCCAAATGGATCCATGAATGAAGCATAAATCTTATTGGAGGAGCTAAGCACGCATTAGATTTCTCCCATTTTTTTTTCTTTTGCAGAAAAAAAGTACAGAATGGGACACAAACTTTCTCTAATCAGTCTAGGGGAAATGTATAATGAAACGTCTTTGGATATAAAGAAAAGGGCACTGTCTCTGGAGTTAGGGAACCATTCTTCTCCCCTGGGTTTATAATAACAATTTTTCACTTAGGTACACTGGATGCTAGCAAAATGAGTGCACCAGCTCAGTGATTTTAACACTGTGTTCCCTAGAAATCCAGACATCTGGGAATCCAACAGGTAAGGGCAGAAGAAGGGGGGAGCAAGACAAGGGTCCCAAAATGCTAACTCTGAGGATTCTGGCCTTACAACTTCTACTTCCAACACAGCTGCAATGATAAATTTTATTTGTTGAGTTTGTTCACAATAGCCTGCTAAATATAATTTCATATTTTCTTTTTATAATATAAAATGTATTAAGTTTTTAGAGAAAAATTTTAAAAGTTCAGGCCAAAATACACATCAGACATAGACTCATCATTCAAAATTTGTTATTTTCATATATTTATTTTTAATATTTTTCCTCTATTTACATTGATGTTTATGTCTTACAATGGTAGAAATACGATGTACGAGAACTTTGGTGTCTTTCCCTTGGCATTCTCATATCACAGAGGTGATAACTGTATAATAATTATTTGCATGGATATGGTAAAGTTTGTCCAAATCATTTTTGTATTATTGGATATTTAAGTCAGTTTGAGTTTCAGCAGGTGTAATGTTTAAATACCAATCACTGTGCAAAAAATATATTTGCTTATTTACTCATCCTAAAGTCCTGAAGTTTAGTTACGAGGTCAAAATTTTAAAATTGTTTTCTACTTACCTCTGAAAACGTTCCAGTTTATACTACACCATTGGTATACAGAAGTTCTGTTGTTACTAAACTCTTTAAAATGTAGTGTCATCTGGGGAAAAAAAAAAAAAAAAAGGTAATTTGTTGGGAAGAAAGTATATCTCATTGAGGTTTGGTATTATTTTTCTATTGCAGCTTTAACACGTTAACACATTTGGTAGCCTATCACAACATACATTTATTATCTTGCAGTTCTGGTAGTCGGAGGTTCGAAATGGCTCTTCTAGGGCTAAGACAAAGGGTTTCTATAAATTTGCATTCTTCTTGGAGGCAGGAGAATCTGTTTAATGCCTCGTCTAGCCAAGGACTGCTGGCAGTGTTACTCTCATCTCTACTTCTGTCCTCTCATCTCTTTCATTCTCCTGTCTCCACCTTCCCTTATAAGCACCATTGTGATCATCATACCGCACCTGGTCAGTTTAGGATGATCTCTCTATTTTAAGATCCTTGACTGAGGGCGGCACCTGTGGCTCAAAGCAGTAGGGCACTGGCCCCATATGCCAGAGGTCCTGGGTTCAAACCCAGCCCTGGCCAAAAAATAATCCTGAATAATCACAACTTCAGAGTTTCGTTTGCTGTGTAAGTTAACATATTCATAAGAATCCTTGATGAGAAGGTAATATCTTTGGGAGCAATTACCTGGTCAGCCACAAGCTTCTCTTTTATCACACCTTTATGGATCGTTTGATTTTCTACTGTAAAATATCAATTACTTAATCCTTTATTTAATATTACCTTATTCTAACAAATGATTTAATGCAGTTTAAGAAGAGGTACTTAGCACTGCGATATAAAACCTTTTAATGTTAAAAAAGTGAGGTTAGAAAAAACCTATCTTTGAAAATGTACCAAATGGAAGTATTTTACTAAAAACTATTAATAATTTTATGTAAAATATTGACACAATTAAATTTTAAACAAAAAGAAAAAGTTAAACAAAATGAGCAGGAAATTGGAGCTAATATTCAAATTATGAAATCAAGAGCCCGAACCAGCCCAAGTCCCACCACGAAGAGTGCACAGATGCTCTGAATACCCCGCCCCCCTTTGGCCCTTATTTTCATAACTGCAGGAACTTATGACACTGACAGCTTCCCCGCAAGTGTTCTTGAAGTTTTCCTGCGTCTTGGTGTTCAGGGTGGACAATATTGAAGCCCAGCTCCTTTGCCAGGGCGCAGTTTATTTTTGCTGTCTCTACAGATGCTCTGCTCTTCAGCTGCCCAGGCCTGTCTGGAAGAATCCGTGTTTGTCTAGCATGATGCCAAGGGTGCTCTAACTGCAAAACCCTTCTGGTGCCAACAGTGACTGGGGTCCCTGGCTCGCTTGTCACGCTGTTTTGGAACACAAGTAGTAAGGGATATGCCGCTCCCTGCCACCGGCCCCCCATGGGCAGCTCTGTCCAGGGCAGCACTGCTTGTAGCCAGAGTCTGACAGGATTCCTCTTGAAAAATAGCTTCTGAAGACTTTTGCACCGCTTCTGGGAAGTTCACATGGAGGAGTTCAGCATTGAGGCCATCCCAGGAGCCAGACAGGTGCAGTCACGTCTTCTCATTGCCCTGGCCTGGCCTTTCTCATTTGCACCTTTTCCTCCATACACTCCAGAGAAGGGAACCACATTCTTTCTTCTTTTCTACAACATTTTTAGCAGCCCAAGTGAAAAAACTGGTAAGTTATGAGGGTCACAGCAACCAAGACAAACAAGCAACAACTTTTCTCCTTGGGAGAAACACAATAAGTCTTGGTATTGAAGCCAGCGAGGTGTTTTTCCTGTTGGTTCATAAAAAACATTACTGCTGCAGTGTCAGTGATATGACCAGGAGGTTCACAGGCACACTTCTTATAGTATCACCCAACATGGACTGTACGATCAAGGCAAGCATATCTTGAATATTTAAAGTAACTCAGTCCCGAAGTATGATCTGTGGTGTATTGTTACCATGTGAAATACCTAGTGATTTTTGTGTATTAAAGAATGAAGCAGTAAATACATTTGAATGCTACAATTTTTGTTGTTGTTTTTGGTGTGGTTTTTGGCCAGGGCTGGGTTTGAACCCGCCACCTCTAGCATATGGGGTCAGTGCCCTATTCCTTTGAGCTACAGGCGCCACCCAATGCTGTGTACTTTTTGTACTACTCTTGAAGATTTACAAGGTACATTTGTTTGTTATCGTTTGTTAGGACTCCTGCTAAAGAGCATTCTGTTTAACTTAGTTTAGCTCAGTATGTTCTTGACATATTCTATCACAGAAATTTTTCTTTATGTTGTTTCTCTACTAATAATTCTGAAAATATGTCCTTCACACAATGTGAGGGATGCTTGGCAGCTAAATTGTAAGGCAGTACGTTCTAGAGAAACTTCTCTCTAAATGCTTTTTCTCACAGTAAAGCTTTTGAAATAATTTGAGAGGAAGCAAATTTGAGACCTTATTCTGATGAAGTCTCTGAATGTCACTGTTCTATTGGAGGTAGAATCGCCTTTTCTTATTAAAATGGAGCCACCAGCTCAGGTGAAGCTTGATTGGAAGAGGAGCTGTAGCTTTCACTCTGGGAATAGATTTTGTCTGAGTGAGAAATTCTTAGGGAAATATATTTCTCCTTAAATTTTTGTTCCCTATTGCTTTATTTTCCAGCATTTACTGATTGTGGAAAATGCCTGGGTTTTTCTTGATTTGTATTTATTTATTAGTAATCTGGATTTATTTCCTTTCCCCTCTACCCCACACTAAATTCTCATAGTTCTTTTTCTCCTAAAAGCTTTGTCAGGTGTTCTGGGAAAATGGATAAATCATTTTATTCCGAATCTGTATCATTTTAAGATAAAGAATATTTCTTTTCAGTTTTATCTTTGATTACCCTTGTGTTACTGTTCTGCATTCCCTCCTCCCACCCCGGAATACCTGTTAGGAGGCTTCTTCCTGTTTCACCACATCTCATATTCTTACTGATCAATTACATCTCTTTGCTTTTTTCTGAAGAATTCTTAAAATGGAAAATTCTTGGGCGGTGCCTGTGGCTCAAATGAGTAGGGCGCCAGCCCCATATGCCAGAGGTGGTAGGTTCAAACCCAGCCCTAGCCAAAAAAAAGGAAAAAAAGGAAATATTCTTAAGATTATTTGTCTAATAAGGCTCCATAGTCATTCCAGTCCTTGTAATCACCAGGGCAGCTTTTAATTTCCATAATGAAATTTTTTTTTCCTTAGTGATCATTTGACTTCATTCCCCACTCCCAGCCCCCATTTTTGGTTTGTGTCACCCTAACAATTTTTTTTATTAAACAAATCTTTGAATTTCAATATTATATTGATAAACCCTAGTTATATTCTATTTATATCTTGATTGCTACATTTCGATGGGTAGAAATGACCAGGTATCTGTTTCTGTTCACTGGAGTCTTCATCATTGTATATATTTTTACTTTTGCTTTTTTATTCTTTCAAAAAAATGTAGTTTCTAACTTTTATAGGTACACAATAGTTTTGTATACTTGTGGGTACATGTGATGCTTTGATAAAGACATACAATGGGTAATGATCAAATCAGGATAATTGGGGAATCAACCATCTCAAGCATTTATCATTTCTTTGTGTTGGGAATAGTCTATTTCTACTATTTTTGATACTTTTAAATATGCAATAACTTCCTGTTGACTGTAGTCACCCAGTTATGCTACTTGTTCAATTCAGTCTCTTCTGTTTTATGCCAGCTGTTTTTGTTCCTAGAAACTGAGAAATCCTCTACTCAGGGTGCAAAAGTTTTTAAAATTTTTTATCTACATTTTTTTCAAGTAGTTTTGATGGCTGCATATTTCATTGACTCTATAAAACCACCAACTAGTTAGTAATAAGATGCATCTTTCGTGTGTGTATGTAACTAAGAAAAAATGTTGCCAAATTATAGCATAAAATTTTTTAATAAATTGATTGTTAGTTGCATCTCAGCTGAAGACACATTAAAATATATCAAAATTATGTGCATAACAAATTGTGATACATTATTTCTCTGGAAGTTTATTACATTATTTCTGAGTTTTTTCAAACTATTTTTTCCTTAAGACTCATACCTTATTTGTGTTTACTTATTTTAAATAAAATTTATGGGAGCCCATTGTTTTGGACTGAGCTCCTAATCCAAGTCCTAACAGATCTCATAAAACCCTGATGCAGTTTTTGTGCTTGGTGCCATGTGATCAGACGGACCCTAGAAAGGGCCAGTTTTCCAAATCCTAGGAGAGTCACAGCCGCTGACCAAGAGGGGCAGTCAGCATGCGCTGGTGATCAGGAGGCCCGCTCTGCATTCGCACTGTAAGGAAAGTGACTTTGGAAAAATCAGTCTGCTGTTTGTTCTTCGTTTCTGCTTTCTTCAGCCTTTTCTGCTCACAAAGTTTACCCTTCTGCTAGAGGGGCACTTTCCATTTCTTACCTTGGATGCTGCCTAATTCTTGACTTGATCATGAAAGCCAATTAGATTCTTAAACACAATTTGTTGAACTTTGTTTTATGTCATTTATGGTTAAAGAAGTAAAATTATAGGGACTCTGTTTGACAACAAATGACTCTGCAGGTCTCTGTTCCCTATCACCTAGGTGGGGGCCGGGGCTCAGAAATTCAGCGCTCACACATCCCATCTCTTCATCCTTACTATTCTCTCTAGCTACATTGTAGCATTTGTTTCCTTTGTTTTTTATTTTAAAAATCATAATACAATAGAGTTATGCCCTCTCTCACTTCTTTTCAGACGTTCCTCAAAGGTCGCATTCTCAATCTGGGCTTCCATAAACAGGGTTTTTAAATTTCCATCCTCTATTCTCAGAGGGTCTCTAGTGTTTCTCTCTGCTGTTTTTTCTCCACAGCACCTTCTTGCTTTCATTCTATTGTCTGTTCCCTCTAAAGAATGTGAGGCCCATGGGTGTGTCCACTGTTCACTGCTGTGTCTGTGGCACGTAGAGTAATACCCGCCACTTAGTAGATTCTCCATAAGTAGATGCTTTTGGAATAAATGAGTGAAAGGTCCAATTATCACTGTGACTATCTTACATGTGAGAAAACTGAGGCTGAGAATTGTAGACAAGGAGTAACACTTGGATGCCGGCGCAAGTCAGTCTGACTTCAAAGATCACGCCATCACCAGAATCTCTCTGCTGGGTCCTTGGTTTGGGGAAATTGAGCAATGAATTCACAGACCACCATGAGTAATGAGTAAACTAAAGGTCAGACTTGATAATAGAGATTATAGAAAGAGAGGGAAAAATCAAGCCTCTGCATGGCGTCGGAGGTCCTGAGTGGGCTGCCGATTTGGACGGTTTCCCTGGGGGATTATAGGCAGTTTCTCCTCCCCTGCAGGCAGAGGGGTTGGGGCAATGGGACGTATGTCTAATGTATGTCACTGCCAAGGCTCCAGAGGCCTGTGGGCAGAGGTTAATTTTAAAACTGGCGTTGTAGAGGAATGTGGTCATGTTTGGGGCATCCTGCTCTTCCTGGGGAGTGGAGGGTTAGATGGGATATTGACCAAACTTGTTTACAGGTCTGCCTCGGCCCAGAAAATGGAACCTGTGCCCAGCCCCACGTGAATTAACAATGGTTTAGACCAGGGGTGGCCAACCATTTTTTTTTTTTTCTCTGTCACACATTTGAAGAATAAGAATTGTCTTAGGTCTCACATTAAATTCACAAATACTAATGAAAGCCAACTAGCAAAAAAAAAAAAAAAAAAAAAGTCCATGTATACTTTTCATGACTTCTAACACTCCAGATAAGCCATAAAAAAGTCGTCACAAAATCAGAGTACAGGACGGCGGCTGAAGGCTGGCCACCCTGGTTTAGACCATCATTTCTAATATTTCAGTTTAGAATACTGAGTCAATCTGAATACTCTCTCTCAGTTGTCTAAAACTGGAGATGTGGGTCAATATTCCTGTAGTTGAACAACTTCTACCAGCCAGTGATAACTCTCAACTCTTATTTATCAATCCTACTAAATATTACCTCTCAACACACAAACTTCCACTTTATATCATTAGAAAGGCTCAGGAAAATCAGTTTATTACCAGGAAAAAAATTATTTAAATTATACTTGAAAATGTTGGTGTTTGAATGACTTTCAGAAATTAAAAGATCAAGTCCATAAAGTATTATTTAAGGTTGTATGATAGGCAAAAATAAAGGTGATTTGGCACTTGCCTATTATCTCTATAGAGGATATCAAGCACTCCATTCACTACTGAAATCACCGGGGTACTTCGCCAAAAGGCATAGCAATGCCTTTGTCATGCTAAACAATCTTTTTTAGTTTTCTAAGACCATTGTACACACTAGTGAGAGAAATGGTTAAAAAACATTTTAGAAATCCTGAGTAATAAAGATTTTTTCTTAAGGGAAAAAGAACGTGAAAATAAATGTAAGCAGAAAATGAGGAAGGAAAAATAAAGTAGGAGCTAGCTCGGAATATTGCTCCCTTGGAAATCTAACTTTTAAATTGCCTTCTAAATTTGACTTTGGTATGGGAGTTTACACCTGGGGGTTGTCAAAATAAATGCTTTTAGTGCTCTGGATAGCACCATTTATAACAGAATCTACTAGGGAAGTCAAAATGGTTTTAGGACTCAAAAGTAAAAGAATGAAAATTTATGTTCAAAGTGCTTTTTAGGGATACGGTAGAAGACTTTCTACTCTCGTAGGCTATGAAATCATTGAAGACTGATGTATTAAAACATTCAAATATAGAATTATACACACCAGATGGAAACAAACTAAAATAGGTTTCTGGAGAAGAGGCAATATTTAATATACTCAAAAATTTTACCGAAATATCAGGCCATGTATTTCTTAGGTTTGTTGTTAATTGTCTAATCCTTCCCAATGAAATGAGTAAATTAAGGAATGAAGAGGACTAGCTTGGATTTTGACTATAGTTTAGTATATTAGTTTAAAGAATCGAATTGGTATTGAATTCTCTTGGAGTATATATTTCCTTACAACTCATAATTTTATGGGTCAGGAATTTGGCAAAGGCCCCAATAGAAATGTACTCATCTTCACGTAACATTGACTGACTTGGCGAATAGTTGCTCTGAGGCCTTGAAAACACCAGTTGGTTTTACGCACATACCTGATGCCTTGGTGAGGATGGGCCCTCACCCTTTCCTTGTAGTCTCAGAACCTCTCCATTCTCTGTGACTGGATAGCTAGAATTCTCAAATCCTGCAAACCCACAGTCTCTGGGGCTAGATAGCTAGAGTTGTTAGTTACTGCAAATCCACCACATCCTATTGGTGAGGTTTTAGGCAAGTTACTTAACTTTTCCAAAGGTCAATCCCTCTCACTTGTAAACTGGGATAATAATTACACTCACCACGTTGGAGTGTTGTACGTCAGCGCTGCTGTGTCTTCTCAGCTATGCACGCAGGAAACAGCTGGTATACAGATTGAAAGTACAAGCTTGCAAGAGGTACGTCTCCCCAGAGATGCTGGAGGGCCGAAACACCCACTAACCTCTGTTGGGGTTGAAGGAACATCCAGCAACCTCTGCAGCTATTTATTGAAATGCTATACAACAGGTGTGGAGGCCCCACATGCAAGGACTACGTGCTTAAGGATTGCTACGTGCTCTTTCCCCGGGCTCTACTCTCACCCCTTTGCACCACAAATGTTCAAGGTCCGACACCTGCTCAATAACAAGCAACAGGTCTTATCTCATTAGACCACTTGATTGCTTGAGGGCTTGTCTCCAGGCCACAAAACAGCTCCCTATGGCCAGGAGATTGTGCTGCTCCCAGCATCTTCCCCAAGAACCGGTGACTTTTCTTGGAAGCATGTTATTCAGTCTATTACAGGTGTAAATGGCAATGTGGGTAAATAAGGTGCACAATGCCTGGCACATAAGTGATCAAAATGGTAATGTGGGTAAATGAGGTGCACAATGCCTGGCACATAAGTGATCACACCTGTAAACTTGTTATTGCTGAGCTGGAATTGAAAGCATGAGGAGATTTTTCAAGATATCAAGAAGAGAGTGAGATATCCTGAGGGAAGTGACTGCTTTGAGCTGAATCATCATGATGAAAATACAGTGGAAAAACAGAGGAGTTCATCTGAAGGAAATAGATATATGGGGGTATTTTATTTAAAAATATCATTTGTGGTTAGGATGGGGATGGCATATAAGAGAGGATCTGGAATTAGTAGAAAGAATATAGTTGGATTAGACACAAGTAAACCTTAACTGAAATTAAAAATATATTGCTGAATAATCTGAATTCTTATGACTGCTAATAAAGACTTTTCTCTAAATATCAAATGTAAAAAATGCTTTCTTTTAACCATCTCAGTTTTCCCAAATGTATAAAAATGTACATACCATGACCTCGGAGTAGATATTTTATCTACATGCTAGCATATAAATTCACACTCCAATTGGAGTAATCTTTAAACATTGCTATAAAGTCATTAACTTTGATATTAATTTTCTAAAATTTATGTTTCTAAAGAATTACCTTTACTGGATACAGGTATTGGCTATCTTGCTTTAAGAAAGACAGTTATCGAAATACTGGGTTTCATGAGTCAGCATTATATTTTATATAAACCAAAGGCAATTGCTAATACTGACTTTATAATTGAAATTTATAGCTTTCTCTTGAAGTCTATAATGTTATTAATTTTTTCTAACCATTAAAAACAAGACTCATTTTATAATATTATTCCTTTCACTGCCTATGAAATTATAGTAGTTCTTACCTGTTCTGATAGCCTCAAATACTGCAATTTTCTTACCCGTATTTTTTGTATTTATTCAAATATTTATTGAAAACCTACTATCAAGTGCCACGTGTATAAGGGTTACTCGCAACATACTATTTGCAATACTGTAAACATAGCAAACATAACTGTTATTATTTGTCTAGATAGTATTAGCATTATCATTTTATTCAGGCAAATAGCCAACATAAAGCAGTTTTGTTAAAATAAAATTAATAAATTTGGAATTATTATTACTTTTTATTTTGTAAGAATAATAAGTTCATAGGAAGTTGCAAAAGCATGTACAGAGAAGTCCCAGAGACACTTGACGAAGTTTCCCCACGGCACGGTTTCATCAGGAAGTTGACTTTGGTACAACGCACAGCTTTTACTCACATTTCCTCAGTTATGAATGGGTGGTAGTCCCAAAACTAGGCAGGAAATCAAACACATCTGTGGCTCTTCCTCCATGCAGATGTTAGAGTTTCCGTGGAGGCTCAAAAAACAGCATTATTTTTTTCTACCACAATTTCTGTATGACTTGAAAAATAAAACAAAAATTAGCAAACAAATCCCAAATATCACCTTTATTACTCACAGAAATGAGTTTGGAGAATGCAGCAGCTCACTGAGAAAGCCAAAGACTTGTTCATTAAACCGCAGAGCTAGGTAGACTTAACTACCTACTCTTAAAAGCAAGGTTCCCTGCCAGAGAATAAGGAGGCTTACCGCCAGGCTCAGCTTCTTTCTTTGTGGGTCCCAAAGCAAAATAAAAATGTAGGACTACTTGTTTAAAAAGTTGGGGAAAAGTACCATTAAAGATACCAAAACATAAAGTTTTACCTTTTCTCTGTGGTCTCTCTCTCTTTTCCAATTAGTCATGACAGTTTTATTTACTATTTCATGTAATTCTAATTAAAGGAAATTTAAATTTTGAATCATTAGCATACATTCTACTGTTTATCTTCATATTTTGCAATGACAGTGTTAATTAAAATAGAGGAGAATTTGACTAATTCACAGAATTATCAAAATGATAGAATTTTCTTTTGTAGCTCATACGTAACCATAGGTATTTTGCTCTTACAACAGTGTAAATGATGCACGGAAGTATCTCAACTGATGTCATTTCACTTCTTGTCATCTATACATTCTACCCACACAGCCTCCTTTGTCTTACTGATGAGTAAAAGGGATGATTTAAAAGGAAGGGAACCAAGGGTTGTGCTATATTCCCCTTCCCATGCATGTTATGATTTTAGTGTGGTGGTTGACTAATATAGAGAAGTAACGGAAATAATATAGAAAACGAAAGGTTGTGTTATGGATGAAGAGGGTCCGGCCACCCGTCTCTGTCAGCCAGTATGCAGAGACAGGGACAGGTCATCCAAAATTTGTCACAAGGCCAGTGATTCTGGAGAATAATGAAAGTAACTTCTCGATTCTGTTCTTCTATTTCTAAAATCATCGTTTTATACATCAAAGTTCCAAGTAAAAACCATGTCAACCCATATCTTAAACAACAGTAATTGTCATAACCCATGACCCATTATAACATTTCCAATTCTAAAGTTAATCTCCTAAAATCAACCCACCTACACTACTCAATATAGGCGTGTTTAGGGTGGGAGCTACAAAACAGTAAGAGTGGGAGGCTCTCGCTCAGAAGCATCCCCAATTGTTAATGGGGCAGCAACGATGGTAGATGGACATACTACATCTATCGCCTCTGTTCACAAACGTGCTCCATTTTCGTATCAACTTCATTTTTATAATACAAATTCAAGATAAAATTATTGAGAATTTCAATATGGTGGCCGGGTGCAGTGGCTCGCGCTTGTAATCCCAGCACTCTGGGAGGCCGAGGAGGGTGGATTGCTTGAGTTCAGGAGTTTGAGACCAGCTCGAACATGAAGGACCCGTCTCTGTCAGTTAGATGTAAGCGTTTCACATTGTTTATCAAATCAGCACACTGTACCTCATAAATGCATTAATGTACATAGTTATGATTTAATAAAGGATTAAAAAAAGAAATAGCAATTTTTAAAAATAAAAAATATAAATAAAAAAAGAAGAACTAGCCATAGTAGAAGTGGGTACCTATAATCCCAGCTAGGCTAAGGCAGGGGGATCACTTGAACTTCAGGGTTTGAGGTTGCTGTGAGCTATGGCACCATAGCAGTCTACCCAGGGTAACTGAGGGAGACTGTCTAAAAAAAGAAAAAAAAAAAGGAATGAAGAATTTCAAGGTGGCAAGGGAACAGCATTAGATCCAGATGAGCTCCTCTCAGTAACAGGTTCTAGGCGGCTTCACATGTGTCACTGTCGTGACGCCCGTTCCACTTGCTCCCTGAAGGTAGCTCTCCCAAGGCAAAGCTCAATCCATGGGCAAAGCTAATACAAGCTTGTTTCGTTCATTTGTCTCACGTTTATCAAATTGACCCTGGAGAAAAAAGTGTAAGAAGATGAAGAAAGATCACATGTTACACAAATTGAGTTCTCTATAAGGAGAAAAAATGATTTAGAATGAGCAAGAAGTGTTTTTATCACCCATCTTCAGAATCAGGAGATTGCCCTGAAGTCTACATATCCCAGGTGACAAGCCTGTTTGACCTTACTTCAACAGTGCCCAAATTATCACAACCCCAGAAGCTTTTAGGCAATGACACAGACATCCCTTAGAACACCTTCCATGAAGTCCTTTTTAGAAATAGCATTTTCTAAAGTCAGTATGTGCATTTACATGGAAAAGGATGACCTTTCTCACCTTTCCATTTTAATTAACGTAGCTACGTTTCATTGATAAAAATGTTTTTATCAATGTGTTTCTTCCCTTTCTCTTTTCTTCCCTTCCCTTCCTTTCCTTATCTCTTTTTGTTGTTTTCCACGGATATTGGAAGATTCTATTCTTTATCCAGATGCAGCTTGCAAGGTTATGTTCAGTTTATAAAAATTGAGCCGTTTACTTATAAGTTGTGCTTACAAGTTTATTCATTTGTTTTCTAAGTTAGGCTATATTTCAATAAAAAGTTTAAGAGTTACAGAAATGTAGAGAAAATGTTTTTTGTGTGTTGATATGTGTGTGGAGAAGGGAATGAGGATAGAGCTTGAGGAGGGCAGGGTGGAGGCCGCAGCCCACAGGGTGGTCTTCAGATCAGGTCTGGCCAGCTGTGAGCGCTCTCCAGTGCAGGCCATCAAGTGTTCTGCGCTGGGGGTGATTCTTGTTTTGCTCTTGGTCACGAGTGACTCTTGCAGAGCTGATAGCTAACTGCTGTTCAGAGGTTTTCGGTGATGGGAATGTTTCCATTGAAAATAGCACACACAAAAGTTTTAACCCATTTTTCCTCATCTTTCCTCTAGCCATATTTTTAAAGATGTTTGATCCTATGGAGAGAGTAGGGAATAGGCCTCAGGCTTTGAGTTATAAGTTAGCTGTCCCCGCAGCATTCCACCCTACTGACCTCAGCTTGAAAAGTTGGGAAGCAACCTGAAAAGTTATCAAATTGGTAAATGAGCAAAAAAAAAAAAAAAGAATCGTTTAGGGTAAAAATAAAATTACTGACATTATCACTTAATATATTCAATTTATTTCATGTATATTTTTCAGGATATTCTGGAACACAAAGCTTTTGACAATATAAGCAAAGTTTTGTTAAGAAGTGAGCATATGCAGAATAATCTACAAAAAATAAGAAGTGTGATATTCTATGTAGATGTATTACACGGAAGATGGCTATTCGAGGCTATCTAGAAACTGTTGACAAAGTCTGTTAACCTGAATATGTATTGGCTTTACCTCATGTCTTCTTCTATATTTCCTCTTTTATTATTTTCTTCCCAAAGTCTCTAAATTCTACTTTTAAAACTCAGGAACCAGATCACTAAATATATGGGTGGTTGTGTTGTAAATGTGTGGCATTGCCTGTTACCCTTTGTCTTCTAATTTACCGAATCATGATTATTATGTTAGTTCAGTGGTTCTCAACCTTCCTAATTCCATGACCCTTTAATACAGTTCCTCATGTTGTGGTGACCTCCCAACCGTACAATTATTTTCATTGCTACTTCATAACTGTAATTTTGCTACTGTTATGAATGGGCAATGTAAATATCTGATATGCAGGATGTATTTAGGCAACCCCCATGAAAGGGTCTTTCGACCCCCAAAGGGGTCACGACCCACAGGTTGAGAACCGCTGTGTTAGTTTATCAAACATTATTTCTACTAACACCATACGCTTGCAGTAACAGTTGTTTAATAATAGATTGTCTTGCCCAATATGGACTGAACTAACCCTATCTGAGCCCATATTACTATGCTTCAATGTCCAAAAATGTTTTGATTTTATTCCTGGGACTTCTCATAAAGTTCCACTGTAGACATTTCATGATTTCATCAAACTACCCCCAGGTTACCCTGAGATCTTTCACTTATGTGTTTATAAAAACTTCAGCCAGTCTTTGGAGTAAAGACTATATGACAAGTTTTTCATGATATCTTTCCAGATGATTCAGATGAAAAAAAATCATTTTTTCAATATTTGTTTCCAAGTAAAAATCTTTAAGCTGCAATTATCATTGAATCAGAATTAAATAAAATATAGCTGGCATCAATATCAGCATCATCAACTTTAATATTTATAGCACTCAGCATACTTTGTGTTGTATACTTGGCCCTCACTCCTGTACTTTGTGAATCTTGAGAAGGTAAAACTCCAAATCATGTAAGCTTTTCCCAGTGGGTTTGCATACACCATGGTTTTAAAAATTAAATTTTGCAATTATTTTGATACATTAGTTGGTTGTTCTCAAAACAAAGTGTTGAGAAAATTGAAGATATTTAATTATGTTAGAAAGAAAACAAAAAAGTTACACAGAAGATTAAGGAATGGAAATGGAATAACTTAATGGACGCCATGGCTGAGGGGTAGAGATGGGTCACCTGGGTACAAGGCCACTAAAAGATGAAGATAAAGTGGTAAGTTTAAGTGAGTGGATTACTCAAAATAACTGACTCCACTTAGGCAATTTTGTCTAGAGATAGAAATGGTAGATGAAAGCAAACCTATGGTAATGTCATCAAAGCTAAAAATTATTGGATATATGAATGAATGTTATTTGTGTTCTAAGGAATTGAATTTCGATTCCTAAAAAATTCAAGTAGGATAGAATACAGCAGGGAAGCCAAAATCAGATTCCAGCAGACTGTATTTTGCATTAGTAATTAACTTAGGTAACACACAGTCAAATCTGTGACTGTTCCATTAACTTGTATGGTTAGGCTGCCTTACTAGCACATATATAATTGTAAATAAACAATGCAAAATGCAATGCACAGAAACTAAAATTCCTTAATAGAACGAATGAAGTGTAATTCTATCAGCATTAGGTAGTAGTTTTATAACATAATATAAAAAGGTAATTAGATACTTTATTATGGACATTTTATGGTAAGTCAAAATTTAACCAGCTTAGATAGTACTATTAATACTTATTATGTATTTATACTATATACACATGAATCAACAAATTTCCCTAATTCTTATAGCCATCTGTAGTTATAAACTGTATGGAAACTTCAGCAAGTTAATATTTTGAAAATATCCGAATCTGAATATTATTGTTAAAAGTTAATCCTGTTTCATTGGAAGTTATTTTGTAAAAATAAAGAACTTGCATCTAGTTTTAATAACTTCCACATGATTCATTAATTTTTAATTCAAATAACATATCTAATTAATACCTCTTTAAAAGTGCAGCCAAAATAAAAAAAAACCCCTTCATTCTTATATATACAAGGGGACCTGGTTTCTATTATACCTAAGTTTTGTTTTAGCACTATGTAATCTAGGGAACATTTCAAAGGTTGTTATTGTACTTGATGCCAAAAGGTCGTGCCTATTAGCAAGAATCAGTTTTTATAAATATTGCTCATTATGCAAATGAATTATTTACAAGCACCATTAGGACAAAGTGGATGTAAGAAGTCTAGTAATAGGTTCTCTGTGCTCATTACGAAGCAAAATATTTGACAATAGATAAATTAGAATTTAGTCTTAGATTTAGAATGTAATTTAGGATATAAAATACTGGGGACGTTTCCTAGCTTATAAGTCCTAAAATAGGACTGTGGGAGGCAGAAATGACAATAGATAGGGTGTGAATATTTGAATGAAAGAGACTCATTCTTTTTTGTGGTTGTTGTTGCAGTTCGGCCGGGGCCGGGTTCGAACCTGCTACCCTTAGTATGTGGGGCTGGCGCCCTACTTCCTGAGCCACAGGCACCACCCAAAAAGACTCATTCTTAATGATTTATCTTCAGCATATTGGTAACAAATTGTAGGAACTGATAAAATAATCTGAGAAGATACTATTTATAAAGAGGCTAGAGAAGGTTTCAGGATCAATTGTACCTCTCAAAACATTTTTCAAAACTATGCATTTTTGAAACTGCATTGTAGTGAGTCTAGATTTTTTCAGATAGGTTTTCTTTTTTTTTTACATTTTAATTTCAGAATATTAGGGAGTACACCTGTTTTGTTTGCATACTTTGTTTTGGCTGAAATCAAGTCAAGGTTATAAGTGTGTCGCCCACCCAGTCAGTGTGCACCTGCCCCACAGGTGTGAATTCCATCCCAGCCTGCCCCTCCTTCCAGCTGATTCTCATTGAAATTTATGTGTGTAATATGTCCCTAAGTGTTGACTGATGAGACCCAACTTGGCATGAAGCACATGTGCCTTTTTCTCCATCCCTATGACGTGTCACAAAGAAGAATGGTCTCCAGTTCCATCCAGGTTGGCCTAAGAGCTACGTCATTTTTCTTTATAGCTAAGTATTACTCTGTAGCATGCACATACCACATTTTATTAATCCCTTCACGTACTGTTGGGCAGTTGGGTTGTTTCCACATCTCTGTGACTATGAATTGTGCTGCTATAAACTTTCGAGCGCAGGTGTCATGGGGGGAGGGGTTCACTTTTTAATAACCTGCCCAGACTAAATTTTTAGATTCTGTCCCCTCAGGGTGTGCAGCCACTAATGTCTCTGCTTAATACCTTTGAAAAATCTTATTTTGTACTTCTTACTGGGCTTCCCAGGAGGTTGCCCCATATCTGCACAGCTTAGTGGCCACCCAGTAAATACTCACATGCTGCCTTCATCTCAAAGCAAGAAGCCTTTCGCTCTTTGCTAACAGACTTTTAGTGTGAGCTGTGAGCACCTTTACAAGTTTGGTCAATTTTTAAAGTATACCCTGTTATTTTATTTTATTCTGGGTCCTATTACACATATGTATAACCTCCTGGTCAGCCAGGGATTCTGGAGAGATTATCAAGTCTCTTTATCACCCTCACTCATGGGTGATTTCCCTGTCCATTTTCTGACTTTCTGTATTTGCTTCCTACCAAGAGTATGCTCTTATTGAAAACACTGCCAGATTTTTCGTCTTCTACATCAGACCAACTGCACCCCGTCGCCCAGTAAAGCCACCACAGCCAGCGCCACCTTTATCAGAAACATTAAAAAGAAGATTATATTGAGGCAGATAGGAAAAAGAATTCCTGACCGAATTTAGTTTTATGGAAAGTCTAGAGACAAACAGAAAACTCATTATGCTAAGGCAACGTTCAAGTACAAAGTGACAGGCTTTTAAATTACCACAATAACACTGGGAAAGAAGAGGTGTCTGTATGATGTGCATTGAGAACATTAAAAATGGGTGATGAGTATGATTTTGGCATTTTTAGTGTAGAAAAGGGCAGAACCATAAGTCAAAAGAGAATTCAAGAAAAACTTTGTTTCAGAAAAAGACAATGCATTATCTTTTAGGCATGTTAAAATTTGAGGTGCCAGGACGAAGGACCTTCAAATGGTAAAGTCTAGTAGGCAGTTGAAAAATGAGGCGGGGATGCTTATGTAAAAGTGAAAACTGGAGATAAGGCCTGGAAATCATTCCAGGAAATGTAAATGACATGGAACATGGAAATTTAATGTATGAGAGGGAGTGAGTTTTACCAAGTTTAAATGTGTTATATATACAATATATGTGTTAATATATAATGAGTATTTAAAAATACATTCTCTCTCTATATGTGAAGATATAAAGGATAGGAGGGAAGGAGAGAGAGAAAGAGAGGGAGAAACTACAAGGGGTAAGGGCAGTTACCTAATAGAAAGGTAAGGCCAAACTGAAGAGAGATCTCCCTGAAAGCAGGGGAAAGAGGCTGCCTGTACCAGTTGCTGTAAGTTCCAGAAAGTGGGCTGAGAACAGGATTTTAGTCATTAGGTTGTCATTGAAGATCTCACCCAGATAACTTCCTGACAACCTTAATTTATGGTACACAATAATTTAAAACAATTACAACAGAAAATTGAGGTTATATCTAATTAGATTCTTTCAATACCATGGTCTATTAATATTTTCATTATTTTGAAATGGAAAGAAATCAAAATCTCACCTACTTTACCAATCCCTTCTCTGCTAACCTTTCAATTCTAGTTTTCTTGATTATGAAAATACTTATCTTAAAAAGGATGTTTTGAATACTGACTTCATGATTGGAATGAACCTAATTCTTTCATGAATTATAACTTTAATTCTTCTAATAATCCTCTGAACTAGAGATTGAATAAGAAGAATAAATACCAGTGCGTTATAAACCATGCACTAAGGTCATGTAACTAGTGAGTGAAGCAGCTGGGGTCCGAATGCTCACCTGCTGGAGCTGGTGATTATTCTGCTAAGGTGGGGGTGGGGGTACCCCTGTGTGCACCTATAAAAACACAGCAGAGTTCCATCACCCCATTCCCACTGCTATCCTCCATAAGTCAAACCCTTTCTACTGGACTCCTTGTTTCCTCCTGAGCCCTCTTTTCCTCACTTCTAATTTAATGCTGCCACCCCCATGATCTTTTCAAAGTATAACAGTGATCATCAAATCAAAGAAAAAGTTAATCTCACCTCTTTCTGAGATCTTGTACTTATTTCTTAACCTGTTCTTTAGATTGATACCACATGTCTTCCATTAGGCTTATTAATGTGTTTTATTCCTTGTCCTGGCTTTTCTTCCCTTGCAACTACAGTAACAGGAGATTATAAATCATTTAACAGAAAGAACTCTGTTGTTCAACTTGATGTATCCATGTTTCACCCAATTAAAAAATTCCTTGTAACATTCACTGGATTTGCTGGAATTTGTGAACGTTATGAAGGTTTCATTTGAGTACCTCAGGATTAAACCTTTTCCTGTTGGCTATGCAATAGATATTTTTTGACTCTATAAGTGACTGTGTGAGTAAGTGAAGGGAAACTTGTCTACTAGGGGAGGCATTGATGATCAAATACATAACAGCTTACCTCTTCCCACTCTTGATAAAGTAACAGGTGTTTCTTGATAAAGCAGAAAATTAGCCAGAGCTTCTTTCCTTTGCAAAGGAAAGGCAGATATCTGTAGTCCCAGCTAATTGGGAGGTTGAGGCAAGAGAATTGTTTAAGCCAAGAGCTGGAGGTTGCTGTGAGCTGTGATGTCACAGCACTCTATCCAGGGAGACTGCTTGAGACTCTGTGTCAAAAAAACAAACAAAACAAAAACCTTTATTTCTTTTTGCTTTATATTTGTGTGCCTTGTTTTTTTTTTTTTGTGAGATAGGGCCTGACTTTGTTACCTGGTCATTTGGACATTGGTACAATTGCAGCTCACTGCAACCTCAAACTCCTGGGCTGAAGCTGCCCCCCTGCCTTGGCTGAGGCTGGGAGCCCAGGAATGCCAACATGCTTCACTGTTTTTCTATCGTTTGGTAGAGACAGAGGGTAGGGGAGGTCTTGCTGTATTGTTGAGTCTGGAATTGAACTCCTGACCTCAAGTAATCCTCCCTCCTGGGCCTCCCACAGTGCTGAGATTGTAGGTGTGAGTCAGCACTTCTGGCCAAAAAAATATTTTCTTTAAGACATTTGAATGGAGTTTTGTGTTGATGGTGAGAACAATAAATCACATTTATATAAGCAATCATGTCACTCGAATATTACAATAATCCAGTAATGCAACTAACTCATCAATGTTGTAAGTTCTTATTTTCATGCTACTGGTTAAAAAATGAAATCAGGGCTCAAATTTGGGAAGACTGTTGCCTAAATTCGTGCTTTCTTCTCTGATTCAGTGTTGCTCTTAGAAGTTCCTTATTTGTCCTTTTACTCAAGTCATTCATCATTACTAATGGGGAGGTTGAACTGGTATCAGAGTCTTGTCTGGTAGATGTGACAACTGAGGCACAAAGAGGGTTAATGACAGAGGATAGTGGCAGGGCCGTAAATAGAATTCATTTCTCTAAACTCAAGACATCTTTCAAAACCATGGCAATCTTATGACAAATAAAAATAACAATTTTTTACTTGAATGATTGCATTTCCTCTGAAGGTCAAATACAAGTTTTCAGGCAGATAATCTACCATTTACTGAACATATATTTAATGTTTAAAGTGATGTCATATGACTAAAGTTATTTTTTGTTTTTGATGAATAGAAAGTAACGTTGTGTACATTTTTGCGTGTTTAAAATTCCAACTCTCAGTGACTTTCAATAAAAACTATTTTCTTCTTCATATTGTATGTTCATATGTGTGGACCAATGGCTTATTTGAAGACCCAGCATAAAAAAGCAGCCCTGATTTGAAAAGCACAATACTTAATTCAGAGGGGAAAGTGCAGGTCAGCTTGTGAAACGTGACTGTTTAAGCTTCTGCTCAGATGTGGCAAACGTCCTATCTGCTCACCTTCCTTTGGCCAAAGAAAAATCCATGGTCAAGTCCACCATCAGAGGGGTGGGGTTTTATACTTACTCCACAGTAGGCACTGCAACTGTTGGGGATTGAATAGATCCCCAACATATTTTCCTATTCTAAAAAGGAAGTAAATTGTTACCAAGAATAGTAGCTACACATGATGTTTAAAATTAATAAGTGATGGAATTTGATTTCTAGACTAGGTCTGCAGACGCCACGATCCTATTGCTTTTCAAGGATAGCTTATTTTATAGAGCAAAGAAAGATTAAAAAACATGCTTTATTTATTTTCTTGACTCATACTTCCCATGATAAAATGGACAAAGTTAAAATTTAAATTCATTATCACAGGGACGTGCCCATATTTAATTATAAATTTCAGCATTGATTTTTAAAATGAATCATTTGCTTTATTTTTTTCTGTTTTGGCAGAAATTGTATTTGTACATGTCATATGGCATTAAAGATGTTTAGAAAACAATAAGTGGTTAATATGACAACTCTCTTCACAGTCTGCCAGCTTAAAAAAGCTTCTGTTTTTGTCAAAATAGCCAAACTATACTTGAGAACATTACCAAACAATTAAATCAAGGTTCTCTCTTTCTCAGGCCTGGCTGCCAAGAGCTGTATGCCAGATCTATAAATAGAAATGCAAAAATACCCAGTTTGAAAGGATTAACCACCCATTTCAAGAAGCCAATCTCTTGCTGAAGCACTGAGTGACCAAGTGTGTAGGAGTCACGAGGTTAGAAACTGAATATAACAAAAGTCAATGCAATCACCTTTTCTTTCATGTGTGAACACGTTGTAGGGCCGTGAAGAAAAAGTTTCTCTCCTTTTCTGGTCGTTCCTGTTCATCTCCCTGCAGCCAGTAACAGAATTGGAAAGAGTAGAGTCCTCTGCTGTGGTCCTCTCTGTCAGTCCTCACCCCACAACTGTGCACTTTGAGAATGGTTCGGGTATTGCTGGGCAAGTTCGGATCGTGAGATGCAAAGACAATAGCAGAAAAGGGACGTTCAGCATAGTGAGGTCTCCAGGGTGTGCTTGGCTCCAAAACTTTGATTTCTTTCTTTCTTTGTGTGGACTAAGAGGTAACATAGCTTACTGATTAGGAACAGGTACTTTCAATCCAGACTTTCCTGGGTTTGGATCCAGTAGTGATATTTTCTTACTATGTGATCCTGATCAAGTTACTAACTATGTGACCCTTGATCAAGGGTTCCAGATTCTGTATTTATAACATAAAATAATAGTAGGCTTGAAATGATAATTAAATAGGTTTTTCTACCTCTCCTTCTCCCTATCTATATTTACATTTATATCTGTGTATTGCTTAGTATATTTCCCTTACTGAGTTAGTACTATTTAACAAAATGTAAGCCAGGGGCGGTGGCATAAGCTCCTCACCCCAGCTACTGGGGAAGCTGAAGTGGGAGGATAGTTTGAGCCCGGAAAACTGAGTCCAGTTCAGGCAACATAAGGAGAACCCATATCTAAAAACAAATCCATGAATAAATGCATTAATGAAATACATATTAAGTCATATCTAGCTATAGGTTGAGAGAAGATTTTTAGAAAAGGTTCTGGTTTTGTCAAAATAGCCAAACTATACTTGAGAACATTACCAAATAACTAAATCAAGGTTCTCATATTAGTTACCTAAAGCTACATTAAAATTCACTCTACAATTTAATGACTTAAAATCGTAATAATGGTTCCTGTGCAACTTGAAGTCTCCGGTGCACTTGCAGCCCAGGGCCACACTGCTGCTATGAGTCATCAGAGGCTGGAGCCACGTTGGCAGATTTGCTTCCTGTGTAGTTCACACTGATGTGTGAAAACTGGTGCTGGCTGTTATCTGGGGACCCGTGTCCTCTTTATCCAGGACTCTCCATGGGGCTATTGGAGTGTCCTCATAGCACGGTGGCCGGCTTCCCCCAGAAGGAGTGATACAGAAGACCAAGATGGATGTTGCAATGCCTTTCTGACCTAGCTTGGAAGATATTCTGTCCCATTAAGGTCAGCTGAATACCATTACTTGATCAATTGCCTGTTGATCCTGCAGTTTAATGCTTAGAGGACAATTTCAACAAAAATGATAGGTGACTTCTCTATGTTCCCTCCAAGTGTTCTGCGTTTGTACGCCCCAAGTTCTGTTGGGCTCTTTCCCACTTCTCTTGGCTCCATCACAATATGTACCTCAGGACCATCTTGGGCCTGGGGACTCCTCCTCAAATGTACCTTTCACTTTCTGCAGTGGGAGACCATCATAGTCCAGCACTCTCGGCCTCTCTTACCTCTTCCCTACCCCTCCTGAGGCAGGAAGAATGAATGGCTTAACCTCTCCCCTTTCTCTTAGAGGGAGCTCCCCAGGCGGAAGCACATTTTACTCATTTCCTTCATGTTTGAGAGAATGTCAGAAACAAAATCACATTCAAATAAAAACCACATTCTTTTTTTTTTTTTAAATACATGTATTTTATTATTCTTCATTACATTATTCCCCCCCCCACCCATCTGTGATAAGACAGAATTGATTTACAGAAAAGAATACAGAAAACACCAAAGCTCCTGGTAGTGGGAGAGATTTCAA
>CAUYRH010155326.1:0-44228 GCA_963574655.1 Perodicticus potto | reverse complement strand
CTGGGCTCAAGCGAGTCTCCTGCCTCCACCTCCCAAGTAGCTAGGACTACAGGCGCCCGCCATAATGCCTGGCCAGTTTTTGGTTGCAGCCGTCATTGTTGTTCAGTGGGCCCGGGCTGGATTTGAACCCGTCAGCTCAGGTGTACGTGGCTGGCGCCTTAGCTGCTTGATCTACAGGCTCCAAGCCAGCTCAGCTAATTCTAATACTCATCTGACCACACTTTGAGACCTCACTGTCTCGAAAGCTAATATAATTTATCAAGCAATAAAATAATTTTCTCTGTCGCAATCCTTCTGGGGCAGTGAATTCATTTGAAAAGTGAACGAAAGTTATGAAAGACTCACATGCAAGCCAATTCTGCCTGCCATTTCAGGGGGCATGGAGAGTCAAGTCTGTATGTTAAGACTCTGCTACCCTGGTCTCCAACACCACCTAATAAATATGTTCCCCTGGTCAAATCATCCTTATGGCTCCTTTCTTACCTTAGTTCCAAATCCAAACTCCCTATGACCTTGCCCCTGTCTGATTCAGCCAGTCTGGGTGGGACTGAGAATGTGCACACTCCCAGGTGATACTCATACAGTGGTGAGAACCGCTGGCTTAGGAGCAGGTGGACACACCCTCCACAGGGAAGAATCAGCCTGGGGTTGAGGGCATGGAGCCTAGTGAGGCTCGCTGGACCTATTCAGCAGGCCTGGGGGAGGGTCTTTCATGTAATTGCCACTGGCTGAGCCTATGGTTGGGAGGGGCTGATAGGAGGCCTGAATTGGAATGGACCTTCCTCTAAAATACCAGCTTCCTTTCCAACTGGGAAATTCCTTCTCACTCTTCCACAAGTCTAAATTGTCTTCATTCCATTAAGACCCAGCTCCGAATCCCAGTTCTCCACAAAGGGGGCAGGAGTGACCTTGCCCTTCAGGCTGCTGCGGCCAGGCCCTTTGCCAGTGCCCTTCATGGACACGTGAGCTGCCCTCCATCCTTTGATTGTAAGTTGCAGGCTCCCAGGACTGCATGTGGCTTTTCTTCCTTTTACTTGCACTCTTTGGAGTTCCTTCTCTTTAGAAGGCTTCACACTGTACGGTGGTGATTCTCAACACTGGCTCTAACTTAGAATCACTAGGGGAGCTTTTAAAAAATGTCAACAACGCTGAATAATTTGAGAGAAATGTCAGCCTTGGCCACCTCTCCCACAAACGCCCCTGGCCCCCCAAAATATAAGGAAAATATGGCAAAGTGCCTTTTTTTAAAGTGTTTAACCTACATCTTGGAGGTGTTCATTCTCCCTACTTTTGTGTACGCCAAATATTCTTACAATAAAAACACATGTATCATTGCCAGCTCCCACCCCAGATTTACTAAAAGTAAAGCTCCTGCACCCAGGTCTGAGATCTTGAAAGCCTCTCTCTCCGGTTTTTTGTTATCAAATTACTTCTTTTTATCCTTTAGGCCTGTCCTAGAATGCAGTGGTTCTCACTATTGGTAGCATGTAACAACTTGCAAAAAAATCCCAATACTTAGATCCTTTCCTGAAGAATCTGATTGAATTGTTCTGGGAGTGGCCTGGCATGGGGGCATTTTTTAAAGCTTTGCAGGTGATTCTAATGTGCCGCTAAGACTGAGACCCATTTGCACTTGTCTATTCAGGGGTCCTTAATGTAAGGTCTTAGGAGGATCTGGGATGGTCTGTGACCTGCAGAACATGTATGCAAAATGTTCCATATATATGTACATCTGTGTATTTTTGTAGAACAAAAATCCATAGCTTTCAACAAAATCTTACAGGAGTCTGTGTCTCAAAATAGTTTTAAAAACATCCACATGGATGTGGGGAAATAAGCAAACATATCCTCTGTTGTTTGTAGAAGTCTGAATTGGTACAGTCTTTTTAGAGGACAGTTTGGAAGCAGCTATCTATGGGTAAAAGATAGCTTGATATCCCTTTCAATCCATTAATTCATTTCTAGGAATCTGAGCTGCACACAAAGATATATGTACAAAGATGTTCTTGAAGCATTATTTGTAATAAAGAATCACCGAACACAGTCTAACTCTACAGATGGATGGTGAATAAACAAATTATGTCTCATCTATTCCACATAACACTAGCTGTTCTGTAGCATATAGAGAATAATATGGGTTTGCAGGTGCTGAGTGCAATGGTCTCCAAAATATTTTATTAAACAAATAAAGAACAATGAAAAGTGCAAGCCCATTTGCTGAAAAAAAACTTAACTAAAATGACATAGCCTTCTTCCTCTTTGGCTGCCTGAGGATCACCTGCCACCACGAACGACACAGTAACTATCCAGACCAGGAAGTTCACGACCAACCAACTACTTCAGAGGAAACAAACGGTCAATGATGTTCTTCACCCTGGGAAGGCAACAGTACCGAAGACAGGAATTAGGGAAAACTAGCCAAAATGTACAAGACTACATCTGATGTCATCTTCGTATTTGGATTCTGAACTCACTTTGGTGGTGGGAAGACAACAGGCTTTGGCATGATTTATGATTCTTTGGATTATGCAAAGAAAAATGAACCCAAACATGGACTTGCAAGGCATGGCCTGCATGAGAAGAAAAAGACCTCAAGAAAGCAGCGAAAGGAACACAAGGACAGAATGAAGAAAGTCAGGGGCACGGGAAAGGCTAATGTTGGTGCTGGCAAAGAGTAAGATGGAGATTGGATAACAGGCGAAGGAGTAAAGACTCTACAGTGACCTTATCTGCAGCCATTCTATAGATTTTTCTACAAGAGGATTAATAAAGACTTTTCATGTAGAAAAAAAATAAAATGACATAGCCATACTTTACAAATGTAGATGCATTGGGGAAAAAAAGGTAACATGAAATTCTTTACAGGAGTGACTTCTGGGGAAGGAATAGGTGGTATGAATGAATGACTTGTACTTCCTGTGTTCTATGCATGCTGGTGGTGTTTGAATCTTGCACCGTGAGATGTGTTCCCTTATTGCTTATTTAACAGGAAACGGAGCCATGTGTTGACACCTTTGAACTCTGTCTCTGTGGCCTTCGTTGCACTACGGAGTGGTTCATGTTTCCAGCTGCCTATCATCTGGGCCCTGGGTCCCTCTGCTTGTGTGTCATATAAGTCTTCCAAACATTACAAGCCTACCGAAATAATGATCTTCTTATTACTCCCCACTCTCCATTCTAAATGTTCTATTACACTGCCTGCCACAACCCAGACTTTTCTAAGGGATGCTGCATCGCTCTCAGCCGCCAGTGAAGGGACAGGTTTGTCAAGCCAAGTTGTGTCGGAACAACCAATGCCCAGGTAACTGGAAAGCTGGATTGAAACTCCTGGGCCAAACAGTATCCCTCTGGGAATTATGAGAGTTAAGTTCATCAGTAGGGAGAAGATAGGGGAAGCAAGCCTTGGAAGGAGCATGATCCCCCCTGGTGTGCTCAAGGCCCCGGCCTGCTCTGATTCCAGATCCACCTGGAATTCCCGTGCTGGGTATCAGTGGGGTTTCTCTTCCATGATGGTCCCACTACATCCCTGTAGTTAATCAACCCCTGACTTAAATTTCTTTTGCTGACAGCTTAGAGAGCCCAACTAACTGTGCCTTCACCCTTTGCCCAGGCCCAACTCCAGAGTTGCAGATCAGTGAAAGGCACCAAAATTCACTGTGTTGGTGACCGAAACCTGGCCAACATTCCCTCTCTTCCTCCTCCTTCAAGCGCCTTCTCACCCTCCACTTCCACTGAAGCACCAAGCCCTACATATTCTAGCTCATAATTTGCTTTAAATCCATGTACTGTCTTCACGCCTGTCTAAATACCCTCCATCCAAACTTTCTTCTCCTTTATTTC
Organism: Perodicticus potto; assembly: GCA_963574655.1. NCBI lineage: Eukaryota > Metazoa > Chordata > Mammalia > Primates > Lorisidae > Perodicticus > Perodicticus potto. The sequence continues at coordinate 40,388 of CAUYRH010155326.1, read as the reverse complement.
CTAACTCTGCACTGCACCCACGCGGGGAACCCTGTAGTCACCTTCCCTGCTCCCTCACGTTCATGTCAAATCTGTTCCATCCAGCTCATGTTCTCTCATTCCAATGGCATCGCCATAACCCCTTCAGGCCAGGTCTGCTGTCAAGTGACACAGGGAACAGAGGAGAGGCTGAGACAGAAGGCAGCACCCCCGTCGGGGAAGTGAGCTGCCTGCAAACATGTCCAGGCTGGGCTTAGTTCTTGTCCTTGGATGTCCACGAGATGCCTCTGTGCCCTTTAAGTTGGGCTAATTGTGTTTCTTCTCCTTGAAAACCAACAAACAAAACTAACATGTGCTCCCTGCCTACACCGTTCATGGGGCCCACCATTCCCCAACACTAGCCCACCTCTAGTTACCAGGGAGTAATCGCACTTCCTGGAAAATACTTGTCTTGCCCTACCTTGGCTTCCAGTCTCGTGGCTGCGCTTTTCCTCCTCACCAAACTCAGAGTCCCCAAGATCTTTTTGGAATGAATTCATGTGTTACCTCCCCTTGGAAGCCTGCTGCCTCCCCTTCAGCAGGCTGGGCTTCCCTTCTCTCCAGGAAGAGAGCATGCATAGGAGTAAGTGCGTGGAGTCTGGCACCGAAGTGCTGCGAATGTGTTGTGTGAGCTTGGGCAACATCCTTTACCTTTCTTTGTGTTTTTGTTTGTAGACTGGGGGACTGTTATGAGGATCAGATGTGTTAATATGGGGAAGTGCTTACAACAGTGCCTGGTGTACTGTGAGCGCTCGGTGTGTGTTAATAATGACCGTGATCTTGCCACAGCAGCATTAACCATTGAATTGTGCATCTTCTAGTCTCAGCGCAAGTCCTCTGAGGCACCTTCTCTGACTTCCTATGGCGGAACTTGCCACGATTCCCTTTGGACAGACAGACCTACATTTTAGCAGTTGCATGTATTATAATTGCTAATATTCTCCTTTTTTTTTTTCCGAGACAGAGTCTTGCTCTGTTGCTTGGGCTAGAGAGCCATGGCCTTACCTCACAGCAACCTCCTGGGCTAAGCAATCCTCCTGCCCCAGCCTCCCGAGGAGCCCTTGCCCTTGGATATCCATGTGTCTACAGGCAACCACCATAAGAATTGGCTAATTTTTCTCTTTTTAGTAGAGATGGGGGTCTTGCTCTTGCTCAGGGAGGTCTCAAACTTCTGCTCTCAAGCAATCCTCCAGCCTCAGCCTCCCAGAGTGCTAGGATTATGGGCATGAGCTACTGCATCCCAGCCTGCTCTTCTCCTTAACTAGACTCTTTAGGCTTCATCAAGAGGAGCTTTAATATTTTTGTTTTTGTATCCACATTGTGTAACATGGTTAATGGCACATAGGAGGCATTAAATGGATGTTTGTTGCATGAATTATAATTGTGAATTTTCTTGCCTATATCACCCATTAGGCTGCAAACTCCTTGTATCCATATTATTCTTTTGCCTAAGGAGAGGCAGGAGAGACAGTTGTACTAGGTCGGACTGAACATGGACTAGAGCCAGACGACCTCATTGAAATCAAGCAGGGCTACTTCCTAGCTGGGTAACTTTAAACAGGTCTCATTCCAAGTAACTCAACCCACATCCCTAGTCCAGGCTCTCGCTTCACTGCAGTGTGGACCATCAGGGTTTACCTATGTTCTGGGCCTTTGTGCAGGCAGCTCCCCTGGACCTAGGAAGCCTTGACATATTCCTAATTATCTGCTAGAGGCATTCGAGAAGCCAGCTTTGATCTTTGTCCTGCGGGAACATACAGAGGTTCTCAACCTGTGGGTTATGACCCGCAGGAACTGTATTAAAGGGCCGCAGCATTAGGAAGGTTGAGAACCACTGTTACAATAGTATCTCTCCAGAGAAGCTACCATGTGCCTGTACATTCGTGTATTATTTTAAAGAAAAGTTTTACAGGCTCGGTGCCCGTAGCACAGTGGTTACGGCACCAGCCACATGCACCAAGGCTGGTGGGTTTGAGCCGGGCCTGGGCCAGGAAAACAATGACAACTGCAACAAGAAAATAGCTGGGCATTGTGGCAGGTGCCTGAAGTCCCAGCTACTTGAGGGGCTGAAGCAGGAGAATCACTTAAACCCAAAAGTTTGAGATTGCTGTGAGCTGTGATGCCACCACACTCTACCGAGGATGGCAGAATAAGACTCTGCCTCAAAAAAAAAAAAGAAAAGAAAAGAAAAGAAAAGTTTTACTGGGTCATGGAAGATGCAATACTGAATCAAAGCCAGGCAAAAGGAAACTTCGAGATGCATCAAAAGGAAAGAGATACTTGTGGCTGTATTCTAAACTAATGTGATGACGTGGGCCCAATCTTCCAAAAAGTTAGAGCAACTTTTCTTTAAAGTGTAGCCATTATGGAGTAGATGAGGGGCAAGGGAGTGAAGCTCTTGTTAATATTGGTAAGATCCTTTGAAGGTGATAAGTGCTAAGTGTCGGATTACTATGTAATTAGGGGCCGGTTCTGTTCCAGATCTTCTCCATCTCTTGGCAGAGTATCACATTGTTTTTGTGAACAATTGATTCCTTTCATTCATAACCTTTCCCTTCACATTTGTATGGTTCTGAGGGGCTCCATCACAGTCAACTGGATTAGGCCATCTTTAGATTGCATGGAAATGAAATCTTAATCTTCCTTTTGGTTTTTAACACAGGAGGACTTAAATTCTGTCTTTGAAAATGAAGCAAGCTTTCCCAGAATGTGCTGTGGATCTTCAGTCTCTGAGAGACGTAGGTAGCAAGCCTGTCAAGAACGCCACATGGCAGAGTTTTTCCTGTCCACCTGCAATAAATACACTGAGCTTCTTTTTTCAGTGACTTCCATTTTGTGGGCATTAGTTTGACTCTTCTGAGTCCCAGCTTACTGTTCTGGATGAATTAGACTGCCTTTAATTTGCTGCTTGCTGCTTGTGTGGGGGTGAGCCTGCTTTGTTTCCAGAACTTCTTCACTGTGGGAAGTTGAAGTGTTAGTGCCAATTTCTCTTTTTTTTTATTCCCCAAAGAAGGATGGAAGAGTCAAGTTTAGTACTAAGGATTAACTCAGCAGTGGTTGCTAAACTCTTTGAAATCATTAGATGAAAAGCAAAAACAGATCTGTACTAAGTATACATATCCTTGTTATTTTTGTTATTACTGTAGGAATTTTCCATTCTGAGAGTATGTTATTACTGGATAATTTTCTCTCTGGATTTATGATGTTACGTTTTATTTAGGAAGCATGTATTTCTTTCATAAATATTCTTTACATTTCTTACCCATGATAACTTTTCTTACCTTGGGAGAGTCTGAACCCTGTGGGATACTCAGGATTTTTCTTTCTAGTTGCAATGTTAACATAAACAGAAGCGCCTTGTAGGGGCCAAAAGCCATGTGTTGAATTGAATCAAATGCCTTGCCATTTTGAAATGCTATCGAATAGCTGTAATTAAATACTTCCCCTTTAACGAATTCAGTGAAGGATTTTGGCATTTTTGACTGTTTCTTTCTTGAAATTCTAATTCTCAAGTTTTCTGGTCTGTCCAAGGATCATACCATATCTGGGGCTGGGTAGGGAGTAGAAGGTCAGACCCTATGAGGTCAGCTGTTTCTGCCCAGGCTTCTGCCCTGTTTTACCCCTACAGGACCAGTTCTGCTGAGCTCCTTCCGGCTGTCCTGAAATAAACTGACAGAACTTGCTGGTGCACCACCAGGCTCTGAGTTGGTTAACAATTTGCTGAGAAGACAGCTCTGAATTTGCTTCTGCCTACAGAGGGTAAGGAAGGGTATGTATGAGACTTCCAACTTGACAAATCCTTTGGGGAAGTCTGAATTTGTAGTCTGTGGAGGGAGCTTGTTCGTGGAGCATCTGCGTGAACATTCTGCCCGAGCAGCCTGTGGGCCGAAATCCATGAGGCTGGCACTCGGAGGTTCAACTTGATTCTGCAGGCTCTATGGTCTCATCCCAAAGTCACAGCCCACACAACTGGCATTTCCTCCGGTGGATTGGAGAACCTTAGACAGTCAATAATCCCCAAGCTCTGTTTTGGAGGCAAGATCTTGAAGGAGATAGGGAAGGGATTTTGACCTCACCATCTGGTCATTTCCACTCAGGGATGTGTGTGCCCCAATATCCCCAGGCTGGGAGAGGCATTAGCCTTGTGGGTAGCGCCCCAAAGGGTCACTACCTGAGACAAAGAGCAGGGAAGGTTTTCTCTGGGTGCCAGGGGCTCTCTGGGAACTAGGGAAGAAAGGAATGGAAATGACTCAGAGAGCCTCCTGCAAACCCTCTCTCTCCCAAACACTGCCCAGCCATTCCCTTGATACAGCCTCCTACTTTACAATTTACTTTCTAGAGATAAACCAAACTCCACCAAGGTCTCGACCTTTTAGTAACTCACCTAGAATAGGAAACTGAATGCTTTCTGCTAATCCCTATGTTAGGCTAAGAAATCCCAAGGCATAACTCGATGTTTCAATAAATGCGTTACTAATTCAAAGGTGCTAAGATTGGAAAATTATTTACATACAAATCATATAACGACCACTCTGGAATCTATTTTCAATTCCAATGTGCTTTCTTGAGAGTAAGCAGAGAGAAATGGCTGTATCTCTGTCTCGGGGCTGATATGAGGATGATAGGGAACCACTCAGTACTACAGACTGAAGTCTAGTACTTCTTTTTCAAACCTGAAATCATCTACTGGAATTTAGTTTGAGACAGAAGAAGGACACACAGCTTATAGGAATTGAATAGGCACTTTGAAGATGATGGCTTTCTATGCAAAAAAAAAAAAAGAAGAAGAAGAAGGTGTCCTTTTTCTCTCTCTGTTACTCCATCAGAAGAAAAATAATAATGGAATTATACATTTTGGAAAAGTATTGTTTATGAAATTAAAATCAAGGTGGTCAAAGCCCCTCATTTTCTAAAATATTTGTAGGATTTTAAGTCAGCACAACAGTTTAAATCTTTTTCTTCTCCGGCCATTGGAAAATCCATTTCCTACCCATTTTCTCTCTACTGAAAAATGAAGCATGATTAACAGTTTTCATAAGGTGATGTTAAAGGAAACCCTCCAAAAGCAAAAGTAATATAAGCAGAATTATCAAGGGGAGAAAGAGTAGTGTAGTTAACAAATATTAATGGACCAGTTTATGTAGTTTTTAATGACTTTTCCCCCAGTAAACATGAAAACCATGAAGTAGGATGTAAAGATAGTCATTTGTATAATCATTGGATCTAAAACCATTATGCAGAAGGATAATATAAGTAAAAAATAAAGTAATTAACATGATCCATTGAGAGCTTAATCAAGGCCGACACTCTGTTTGCTCCTTGTTAATTTGTAACTAATTTGCTGCTACTGAAATACTTTCGATCCCCAGCTCTGTGGACTTGAAGTAAGACACTGGAAGCACCCCAAAACTGCTCTGATGTCTTGTGCTAAATTGACCTCTGTTGGTGCTGTTGAAAATCTAGAGTGTATTCCAGATGTATTTGCTTTGTGAAAAAAACAAACAACAACAGCAAAAAACCACAACAATGCCCTTTTTCCTTTTTTTGGTTTGGGCATAAGAAATATATTTGGGTTAAAGGTAAAGGAGAGGAATTATTTTTTGTATTATATATATTATATATATATAATATGTACACATATTTTTACATATATATGCATTTTTTTAAGACAGAGTCTCACTCTGTCACCCTGGGTAGAGTGCCATCGTGTCACAGCTTACAGCAACCTCAAATTCTTAGGCTCAAACGATTATCTTGCCTCAGCCTCCAGAGTAGGTGGGACTACAGGCACCTGCCATAATACCTGGCTAGTTTTCTATTTTTAGTAAAGACTGGGTTTCGCTCTTGCTCAGGCTAGTCTTGAACTCCTGAGCTCAAGTGATCCTCCCACCTCTGTCTCCCAGAGTGCTAGGATTACAGCCATGAGCAACCACGTCCAGCGATTGTTTAATACTTTTAAAAAGCAATCAGTCTCCCACCTCCATTGCATGAACAGCATTGTAACAGAAGGACTGAGCTGAGGCACCTTTAATAATAATCTGTAATTGACCTTTGTATGGTGTGTTAGGTTTTATAAAGTACTTTCACATGTATTATCTCATCTAAATTAACCCCTCCAAATGAGGAAATGCCATTATTATTCTACACTCGACCTGTAAGAAAACAGGCTGAGAGCATTTAAAAAACTTGGCTCTAAATAACCCAGGCATGAAGACACAGGGCCATCTTAATTCAGGTAAACCCTGTGCTTGAATCCCAAGGCCTCTATTGCTTCACTACACTACAGCTACCACTTAAAAATGGGAGAAGTACTGCATGGGGCTCTGAGAACTAGGCTTAGTGCTCTGGGCAGAGCTCCTCTCAGTAACTGATAAAAACCCACTCAGATCCCTTCCTTCCTGACAACTCACAGCTCAAATGTCACGGAAAAGAAACACTTCCTACCTCTCTCGCCTTTCTCCCGCCCCCGACAACACTCTTCTCTTCTCTTCAGGCTGTCAGATTCTTCTTGCAAAGCATTTGGGACTCAAATCAAGGAGGAGGGGGGTGCACACTGCCTTGATTCTCCTGACAATGACAACTAAACTGTTACATTAATTGTTGAGGGGGAAGAAGGGGTACAGATTATTCACAAAGAACAGATAATTCCCAACTTACCTTGGGTTATGAAATACCTGCTCTAACTTGATGTTAACCCTCTCTTAGTTCAGACCTGAAATCATCTATTGGAATTTAGTTTGAGAAAGAAAGAAAGACACACAGCTTATAAAATTACTCACTCCCAGGTAATTAAGAATAATATATTGTCTGGAAAAAATGAATTAATTAGATGTCAGCAATTAACTTTAAGGTCATGTAGAGCTGGCACCAAAGCCAACCAAAGCCATGTGCAAGACAGAATTATGGTGGGGAGCAAGGGCCTATGAGGGAAAAGAAGTGGGTTGCCGTGAAAACTTTACTTCTCTGTAACCAAATATCCTTGACTATAATAATGAAAAGAAGACTGATATTAGTAAAATCATTGACCAATAATACAAATCAGGCTAGGCTTCCATGCTGGTAGTAATGAAACTAAGTTCCAAATATGGACAGATAAATGCACTTTGGAATAACCCAAGAGGGCTTTGTGGAGGGGGAGGGCTTTGTGCTGCCCTTTGGGAAGCATTTGGTTAGGCTGCTGTACATCTTATAGTTAGGAGTGACATGGAGAAAGCTGTGTTTGGGAATATTAATTTTATAAGTATGGTGCAGGCAAATTTGGAGAAGAAAGATGTTTAGGAGGACCAGAGAAGAAGAAGGGATGAATCTGAGAAGCATTGCAAAGAGCAGTTTCTAGACTATGTGACTAAAGAAAGGGAATCCAGGCTTCTCCTTATGAGATTGTTTAACTTCATTCCTTCTGAGGATGCTCTCGTCCCACCCTGAGTGTGACTCTATTCTAAGAATATTCCAGGCTTTCCATCCTTAAAACTCTTGATTTCCACGGGATGCTCTGGTATACAGATGCTTCTCAATGTCCCATGGGGCTACATCCTAATAAACCATCCTAAGTAGAAAAATTACTTGGAACCATCGAATCCCTGTAGGTCAGGACGCCTGTACTCTGTGTGTAACCCCATCACTCTCTAAGGACGCTCCAGTCATACACAGCTCTATGAGAATGTCTACATCATGCTGAGTATAACTCAATTTCTCTGAATTTGCTCCAGGCACTTCCATGGTTCTGAAGGTATTTTTGCCAGATGACATTTCCAAATTACTCACTTCTATTTCTACTATTACTAATAAAATATTTGTACTGGTAAATATCCATTCCATCTAAAATCCCTTGGCTTTCTTTCATAGAATGTAAGGGCTTAATAGTAAACTTCCAAGTAATCACTGAATTCGAAAAAAATTCTTTCTCTCACTAGTTGGAGGGCAGGGACTGAGTGTCCATTACTTTTGCATTCACAGGCACTCATGTTGTCCCTTACACACATCAGATCAGCACATACAGCCCTGTACATGTTATCAAATGAATGGATGAATGAATGGGTTAGTAAGTTTATTAATGGCAGAATTCCATTCCTCCAAACTGGGAAAACTACTGTAGCCTCAACAAAAAGAGGAGACATACTTAAGAACACCCCACATTGCAGTTTTTAAACATGCCCACATCTGGTTATACAGTTGTCCCTCTGTATCCAAGGGGGATTGATTCCAGGACCCCCTTTATGGTACCGACTTCTAAGGATGTTCAAGCCTTTGTGCAAAAGGGTGTAATATTTGCATATAATCTATGCACATCCTCTCATATACTTTAAATCATCCCTAGGTAACTTATAATACCTAATACAAGGTCGATGCTATGAAAATAGTCGTATACTCTGTTGTTTTTCATTTTTTAATTGTTTTATTGTTATTTTTGTCAGTTTTTTTTTGGATCTTTTATTTTGGATGCATATAGAGATACATATGATTAGGTTACATTGCTTTGTGTTTGCAATTTCTGGATATTTTCAATCCATGGTTGGTTGAATTCAAGATGTGGAACTCGTGGCCACAGAGAACCAGCTGCATATAGATATTCCTGAATCACACATGGTGAGTGTGCACGGGAACTGGCAATCTAGTTTAACCCATGTCAAACAGACATTCAAAAAAATATCACAGCATAGTAAATGCCACGTTTTGATAAAAAGGTCCCTACACGGATACTACTACTCCACATTGCCTCTTTGCATGACACCTTTGGTGTAGAAGTCAAGAAGAACAAATTAATCCACTGAGTGAATTTATTCTGTTTGAATGTGTGATGGTAAATGGTACTTAATTCTGTATCCATTTTATAAAAATGAACCTCATGCAAGTGGTAAGGTTTTAAGATTCATAGCACCATTACAGAATGACAAATGAGATTCTCTCTGTGCAAGAATCACTCTAGGTATGGCAAGGAAAGTGGAAAGCCAGAGGCACTGTACAAACCAGTCTATGAACCAGACTATAGCAAGTTCTTTTCATCGGTTTTGGATACGATTTTATTAGAGCCAGAGTTAGCAGAAGAGCTAAAGGATGTCATCAGGATGACGATGACAATATGATGACCCAATTAAGACCTCAGTGTGTGGGGTGAGGTGCTGGACTGCTTCCAGATGCAGGGACTGTAAAGACCAATGTGGAATTATAACAATGAGCCAGTGGGATGGTGAGGCCCAATACTCCAGTTTTTTTTCCTTCTCCTTAAAGTGTTTTTCAGGCTGACAGTGGTGGCTCATGCCTGTAATCCTAGCACTCTGGGAGGCCGAGGTGGGTGGATTGCCTGAGCTCACAGGTTTGAGACCAGACTGAGCAAAAGTGAGACCCCCGTCTCTATAAATGGCCGGGTGTTGTGGCCGGCACCTGTAGTCCCAGCTACTTGGGAGGCTGAGGCAAGAGAATCACTTGAGGCTCGGTTGCCTGTGGCTCAAGTGGCTAAGGTGCCAGCCACATACACCTGAGCTGGCAGGTTTAAAGCCAGCCCCAGTCCGCCAAACAACAACAATGACAGCTGCAACCAAAAAACCGCCAGGCGTTGTGGTGGGCGTCTGTAGTCCCAGTTACTTGGGAGGCAGAGGCAGGAGATTCGCTTGAGCACAGGAGTGGGAGGTTGCTGTGAGCTGTGATGTCACAGCACTCTACCCCCAGGGCGATCGCTTGAGGCTCTCTCTCAAAAAAAAAAAAAAGAATCACTTGAGCCCAAGAGTTTGAGGTTGCTGTGAGCTATGATGCCACAGATCTCTACTGAGAGCGACAAAGACTCTTGTCTCAAATAAATAAGTAATAAATAAATATTAAAAAAAATAAAGTGTTTTTCAATCAACCAACCAATAATTACTTATTCAGGAATTGCTCTCCTCTCCCAAGGTGGCAAACTCTGAGATACTAATTAAATTAGAACACAATGTAGGTGAGATGCTCCCAAGTTTACTTACTTACTAAAGTAAGTCACATTTCCAGGTAGTCGTATGGTTTCTCCAATCAGATCAAACTAATGTAGGAGTTGAATGATACTGGAAAAGCTCAAGTAAACAAAGGCCCTCTCCAAAATGGCTTAAGTTTGGAGGAAGTTATTTCATAGTAAATATATTACTAAGTTAAAGGGAGTCACCATGATTGTGGGTGCTATAAATACAATCTGATGCAGGTAACCTTCCAGAGCCATGCTGCTGTGCCTGAGATTTGCCAAGCGGTGGACGGTTCTCAGACAGCGCTTCACAAGGCATGGTCTTCTCTGCATGTACATGGCAGTTGTACTTTTGGAAAATTCAGTGTCTTTAAAATCTTACAAAAGATACATCATGTTTATGTGCAAAACAAATTGAATTTATAGATCATTACAAGCAGATTTTTCACCTACATATTGGGCTGTCTTTGAGTCACACAGGTCACAAAACAAGTTTTTGTCCTTTGAGACTATTTCTTACATTGCAGGACATGGCCCATCTCCCATCCCTGGCCCCGGCCCACCAAATACCAGTAGTGTGCTGCAGTCATTGTGACAACCAAAAATCTCCCCAAATTTCCATCATGTCCCTTTTTTTTTTTTTTTTTTGAGACAGAGCCTCAAGCTGTCACCCTGGATAGGGTGCTGTGGCATCACAGCTCACAGCAACCTCCAATTCCTGGGCTCGAGCGAGTCTCCTGCCTCTGCCTCCCAAGCAGCTGGGACTACAGGCGCCCTCCACAATGCTCAGCCATTTTTTGGTTGCAGCCGTCATTGTTGTTTGGTGGGCCCGGGCTGGATTCGAACCCGCCAGCTCAGGTGTATGTGGCTGGCGCCTTAGCCCGCTGAGCCACCATCATGTCCCTTTTTGACAGCCACTGACAAATGCTGACCACACTTTGTACCCCAGATCCAGGCACCCTCTCACTGATGCTGGTCAGATTTCTCACTGACCTCCACTATGATTTCCTTGGAGCTCATAGTTTGATCATCTTTTATGGATTATTAATACATAATAAAATGGCCTCTAACAGTGCTGCCCAATTAGCTGAAAACCAAATAGAGAATCTTAAATAAACACACTCTCCTCCTTCTTCTTTTATAAAAGTGGGCAACTACATACAGTGACATCAGGTACTTGTTCTTAGACCTCAGTGCATGCTGCCACGCGGCCCTTCCTGATGACCTTCAGGCAGCACTGTATCCTCCCATAATTTAGGAAAGATTAACTCACATGCAACACGGGTCCCAGCTAACATGAACTATTAACAAAAAATGTCTTTTCACAAAAAACAAAAAAAATTATAAATCTCAGGAGTGCAAATGCTTTGTGGACAGGCCTTCTTTCTTCTGGAATTTCTCAGTGCCTCCCAGGGAGCTTTGAGCACAGAAGGCATGCCACACATAGCTGTTGAAATGAACTGAATTTGTCCACATAAGCTATCTATAGTGACTATTAGTATTAAGTTAATCAAAACACTCTAGTGTTAATCCCTGCAGGCAGGCAGAATTCTAGTGTGCTATGTTTCACTTTTAAGTATGTCATCATCACACGATCAATGAAGACAAATGCAAGTTGTGGTGAAGATCAAAACTTCACGTAGGATTCTTTCAGTGATTTTACTGTAGATAAAATGAAATAACCTGAAATCTGCAGAGTGATTATGGTAGACAGCCTCACGTCATCATTTATTCATTCCCAGGATAAAATTGTTTCTCCTGGGCCCTACAAGAAACAAGTTTGGCTAAGACAAGCAACCCCCAATTATAGGTATCTTCGCTGTGGAAAAAAAAAATGTGTAATTAACTTTTGCAGGTGCAACAATCCTGCCACCATGAACCAGGGAGGAAATCTGTGAAATTATCCTACGCAATTTTCTCCAGTGTAATTTGGAAATTAGCCCACCTGGAGACATAAACCCACAATTTCCTCTGCCACTGTCTTATCACATTCATCTTGTCTTCAACGCTGAGATTTCTGTTGTAGAAAGAAACAGGTCTGAGCACCCAAATCTCAGCCGCGGAGTAGAATATATAAGAAGTTTGAATTCCAGGCCCGCTGACTTTCACGGTGGCTTTAAAGACCTTAAAAACCAACCGAAAGTCCTGCAGGGCATAACTAACCTGCCAGGAAAAGCCCTGCCGAGTCGTGGCAGCTCGGATACACGTGCAGACTTGAACTTGCCGAGCCCTGCGCCAAAGCCTGCGTTCCTGCAAAACCACAGGCCGCGTCTCCCAGAACGTGGGGTGCGTGCGCAGCTCGGGAAACAAAGCTTGTTAACACCAGACGCTGTGACCTCCTGGACAGAACCATTTTTAACTTTCCTCTTTAATAGGGAGGGAGGGACGTGTGATCTGGACACCAGAACAAGCACAGGGAGTCAGAAATGGCCTGGTCTGTTTCTGCCAGTTAGTTACTGCCTTGGTGCTCGGGGGAAATGGCTTAGCCCCCAGCTTGGCATCTAGAGAAAGCCAGTCTTTATTTGCTCGAGCGCTTTGGGATCTGGAAAGTAAAGACTCTCAACTATTACTCAAATATTTGCACATCATTTAATCTGCGTCGGCTATGCATCATTAGACTCCCCAACTTTCCCAGGGAGTCTGGAGCACTCAGAAGCTTCAGCGTGCCATCTTCCCGCCTCCTCCTCACTCCTTCCCTGAAGCTTTATCGAAAACCCTCAACTTTTGATTATTGGAGTTTAAGAAACAGCAGAGATGAGGCTGTGTCAGCCATGATGATATTGGCTGTTACCTTGCTATCAGCATAGCAAATTTGCTTTTACGTCCTACAAATGCTGACACATTCTAGACACACGGACGTGTATAACCCCTACACTTAGAGAAGGTACCCCCCACCTGTGCCTTGGCACTGATACATCCGTACTCTTTGTGGGCATCATTGCTCCCGAGAAGCTTCACTGACACTGCCCCCCAACTCCAGAAGAGCTCAGGTGCGGCTAGGACACTGTGTATTGTCCTTGTACTATTTGACTATGAATTCCTCCAAGACGCGATTGTATTATTGATTGCTGTTTCTCCTCTAATTAGTACAATGAATAGCACACAATACCAATATGTTTATTAAATGGGCGAATGGATACCACGTGTGTAGATCTATGTTAACATGAACATGTTTGATGTATTTTTGCTCATCTCTTAAGTTGTTTAATTTAGTAATTTTTAAAACTTCTCCTTAAGCTTTGAAGAGTTACAGACACTCCCAGGAGCCATTTCAAACAATTCAAAATTACACATAGAGGGGAAAGATAAGTCTGCTTTTATTCCTCTTCTTTAATCCCACTCCCTTCCTCCAGAAGCAGTCACTGTTAAAGCCCTTTCTTCGCATTTATAAACATAAATTTAATAGACCAACAAAAAGATTTTTTAAAGCAACAGATTTCTATTTTGGGATTTTTTTTAGTTTTGCTTTTTCTACTTAATATATAAAATGTCTTATTCTTTTATATTTATAAGCTCAGAATATTTATTCATCCTGGTATTCTTCTACTTACTTATTTATTCATTATAAAAATGTTCAAAGCACTCATTTAAGAAATGGAACAGTGTATAAGGCTATAAAACAAAGGGTAAAATTGTTTTAGCCCATTACCGCTCTTTGCTCATTCCACACCTCAGAGGCAAACACTTGCAACTACGCCGAGTTTTAATACCTTTTGATGATTATCCCTACAACTCTAAATTATTTCTTGATGTCCCCACATTAGAGAGTATCTGTCAACTCCTCCACCCTCCCAACTCCTTTCTTCCTATTGGTATGTTCACTTATTTTAGGGACAATAATAACCTTATATAAAGTGCTAAAATTCTGTCTTGTCGCATTGACCTCAGCCAGCAACTACTGGTACCCTGCTGAGTGCTGTGTGGCTGTTAATACCCACATTCTCCCTCCACTCCTTCAAACTTCTCTCAGCTACGCCATCCATCACTGTCGAGGTTTATGATATTTACATCTGGGCTTCAGCAGTTTCCAATTTCTTCTGTGCAAGGCCTCTGCTTTTGGCTTCCAGGAACTTTTTGAGATTTCTTGCATGCTAATGACACCTATCTTGTTGTTCATGTTGTTATCAACCAGTCCTTTTAAGGATATCCTTGTTATGAGCTCCATGGGGCCTGGAGAAATAGTAGAGATAGCAAATGCATGTGCCTTAGTCTGCCATATTGAACTGGGCTCTCTTGCTTTTTCTGAATGCGATTATTTCTTTCAAATAAATTCATGAGCATTTCCCATAAATATGATGGTGTCTGTGATTTGAGTTGTGTGGGAAAGAATTTAAGTATTTAGGAAAAAGCCAGTCAGATGATGCATTTGTACCACCACTGCACCTCATTGTACTTCTTCCTATTTGCCCTCTCTCCACCTTGCTTCTTAGGAAGCAGTAATAGCAAAGTTCTTCTATAAATAATGATGTTATTTTGGCTTTCCACTTTTACAAACTTTGGTAGCATATTGTTCTTTATAAAAGCTCTGAACTGACTTTAGTGAAAATATATGTACACTGAAATTAAAACTCTTTCAAGGATTTGAAATTGCTTGTATAACAAATTATTGTCAGGATTTGTTATTATGTTCTATTCCCAAGTGGATGGTAAACTGCTTAAAGAACTTCTGAGGCTGCATCTTATTCATTACAAACAAATGTGCAAAGTGCACCTCATGTGGTTGCTGTCCCCATTGGCTTGACTGGACTCTACTGAATTGACCTTGGCAGTACCTGTTGATTGTCCATTGCAGACTTCGGGGCTTTCAACCATGGGAACAGGATGGCTTTACCCCTTTCTTCCCTAAGTAACTGCATGCCTGAGAAACCCTATTTTCATCATAATTACACATGACTTCTCTTCCCCTTCTGTATGCCGGTATTAAATGCACCAGGGAAACTGATTTCAATTACAGTGGATGCCTTACCCCTACTAGTTGATCAGATTACACGTACACGCTCCTGTGGAGGTTATCCAGTGCAATTCTTAGTACTGGGGAGCACAGACAGGGTACCAATTATTTAAGAAGTGCTCATTAGTAATTAGAAAGTAAATATAATTACCACATGCCAATTGCATAGGAAATAAGAATGCTTTTCAACAAAGCCAGGCTTATTTTATGTGTCCCATATAGTTCCCACAGGATGTGTTTTTACTTGCTTTTTCTTTACTCCACCAAATACTGAGAACATGCAGAAGACGAACACTGAAGAAGTACGAAACATACAGACTGAAAACTCCTTATTAGTCTCATTCCATTGTATCTCCAGCACCGCGCTGGGCACACAGTAGACATTCTAAACATACTCATTGGATCTTTTTAATACCTACAGAAGAAAAGAAGTTAATTTTATACAGTGTGGGCTTTTTCTCGCCATCACAAAAAAAGCATCCAAACGCTTGAAAATGCCAGGGTAGTATTTAAATTTATAAAAAGTTTTAGAGCTGAAAATTACTTTAGTGATTAACACCCTCCCCCTTCCAATTTCACAATGGGCAAAATTAAGACTCAGTGTGACAATGTGATTACGAAGCCAAAAAGCCCTTTTCTAGATTTATGCCCTACTCTCCCCACTTGCTGTAACTGCCCTGTAGGCAAAGGCCATGTCAAACATTCCTCTTGTATCTGCCCTGAATCTCACACTAGGGGAGAATATGTGTGGGGTTCACCCCCAATTAGCATCCAAAAATGTAGTCTCACAGGCCAGGCGTAGTGGCTTACATCTGTAATCCTAGCACTGTGGGAGGCTGAGGGGGAAAGTATTCCTTGAGCTCAGAAGTTCAAGACCAGCCTAAGCAAAGCGAAACTCCATTTGTACTAAAAATAGGCAAATTAGGTGGCATCTGTGGCTCAAGGAGTAGGGCACTGACCCCATATACTGGAGGTGGCAGGTTCAAACCCAGCCCCAGCCAAAAACTGCAACAATAACAACAAACATAGGCAAATTAGATGAGTGTGGAGGCACAAGCCTATAGTCCCAGCCATTCGAGAGGCTGAGGCAAGAGGATCACTTGAGCCCAGGAGTTTGAGGTTGCTGTGAACTATGATCACGCCATTGCACTTTAGCCTGGGTGACAGAGTAAGACTTTGTCCGCCCCCCCCAAAAAAGTTGTCTTACACACTTGTCACTAAAATCATATATGGTGATTGGTTAATTGTTTCATTTTGTATGTAACCTTAGGAACTAATTAAACATCTGCTTTTCAGATGACTATAGAGAAAACAAAGGCTGTAGTTTTTTTTATAACTGTCATCTGGGGTGTTCAACCTGATTTAGATAAAGTTAACTTAGGGTTTTCTGTACTTCTTCCCTTAACAGGGTTAATTCCCTTCTTAGGATTTAGTGGTGTTTTCTTAAAGCATAAGTACTAGAAATATTTGTGGAAAAAAGTCAAATTTTTCCTAAATCATATGCAAAACCCAAAAGTTTTTTCTCATTATGAAATTTCATATTTTCATTTCTTCCTAACATGGAGAAACACTCAGTAATGATGAAATCATCCAGAAATGACCAAACCAGAGCCTGGGAAGAGAACAGGCACATAGGGGAGAAAACAGAAGCCATTTGTTCTGTTGGGCACCCCCTGTTGGTGCCGGGATCTCTCACATACTGGGAGGAGCCTCATTCATCCTCTGGGGTCACCACGCAAGTATACACAAGGACAACGAAGAAAGTGAGAGCTGCTCCTGCTTCTGTTTACTTTCTATCTACTCTGCCATGTAAAGTTGGCCAACAGTAACCTGGTTCTCGTGTCTTCCCTAGGAAGAAGGTAAGTTCCATTTTTAGAAAGGCATCCATGGTTATGAGAGTGAACATGCAATGTAACGTCAGGTGACCTGAGTGCAATGAAGGAAAGGACTGCAGGGTCAGGGGATTCCAGGGATCCTGACAGGCGCTGTGCAGGGGGCGGGGGTTGCTGCCGGAAGGGGAGGAGCTTAGGATGCCCAGTGATGGAGGGGCTTAGCTGGATTTACCTGGGAGTCTCGAGCCTCCGTCATTCAATCAGATCTGTAACCTGATGGGGACGAGGCACACTCGGTACTACTGCTGAGTGAGCAGTGTCTGAGAGTAGGCCTTTGTTTTCTACAGCATTGCCTTCGTGTGGAGCCAAAGGATGTGATTTGTGCTTTTATTATAACTATTGTTGTTACCTCTGTTGGCCTTGACAACGAAGTTCCTCTACTTTCTAAATTTGATTCTAGAAGAAGTCATAGGAAGTCACAGCTTTCAGAGGACATCTGGGAGGCGACGCCATCTAATGGCCTGAAGAGGGGTCAAGACTGCAGCCTGCAGGCCAGTCCAGCCCTGCTGTCTGTGTAAGAGTGCTGAGCTGTGAATTTTTATTGTTTGGATTTTTAAATGGTTAGCAATAAATAAGTAAATAGAAGACCATTTTGTGACATCCAAATTATATGATATTCAAATTTCCATGTTCATACATGAAGTTTTACTGGAATACGGCCGTGGTCTTTTTTTAACCATGTCTTGGCTGTGTCTGTGCAGCAGCAGCAGCAGAGTTAATAGTGGTGATGAGCCTAAGTGGAAAGTATTTATGACCTGAGCCTATTAAAAAACTCTGCTGACCCCTGGCTAAAAGTATGGATGGTGCCCAGCAAGGAGTTGATTATAACATTTATGATATGTGCTGGAAAAAGAAGACTATACAACCATGAAAAAGAATCTGATAGATCTCCCTGTGGACGATGTCTATAATATGTTAGGTAAAACCAACAAAAATGACGAGTGCAATATGTTTGGCTTCTCTAACATTATACTAGCATATATGTTCCCTGGGTCTCTTTCACTCACTGTTGGACTCCCAGTACCTAGATCTTTGGGACCCACAGTACATTGTTAGTAAATATTTGTTGAGCTGGATGAGGTGGAGCATGCCGATAGTCCTTGCTACTTGGGAGGCTGAGGCAGGAGGATCAATCACTTAAGCCCTGGAGTTCAAAGTCAGCAAGACCCCGTCTCTACATAAACAAATAAATACTTGTTGAATGAATATAACACAACATTAAGGAAGCTACAAAATATTTATGAATTTGGGTTCATAAAAACTTAAAAGGCAAAAATATATTTTTTGCATGGCATAAACCACTATAAGCAAAGTTAACAGACTAATGATAAACCTCAAAAAAAGTTCTAAGAGCCTATTCCTTAATGAGCTCCTACAAATCAGTAAGCTATCAAAAGGCAAAAAACAGAAAAGTACCTGCAAATGGCTCCTCAAGACTATGAAAAGATGGCCAAGTTCATTCATAAGAGAAAAGCAAATTAAATTAAATGAGATACTGTTTTTCTATCTCTCAGCTAAGGAGGACACATTGTACTGGTGGAATTGTAAATCGGCAGAATTTTCTAGGGAGTACAATTTGGCAGTATTTAAACAAAACTTAAAGGGTATATTCTCTTTGATCTCGTGATTCTAATTTCAGAAAGTTACCCTATGAAAATATTCACATTCAGAATGATATAATTGCATAATTATTTACAGAGGCACTGGTTACAATCCCCAAATGTTGGAAATAATTTAAATGCACGTCAATAGGGGAAGTAAAAAGTACAGCCTGCAAAATACTACACAGCTCTAGTAAATACTGAGGCAGCTTTTTGTGTACAGATATGGTAGGATATTCCAATTCCATTAAGTGTAAAAAAGCATTAAAAGCATGTATAGAATAATACCATTTGTTTTAAACAAAGAAAAAAAGGAGTTCCTTACATAGACTGTGTTTGGAAAAAGACCAAAGGGTCCGGTGGTGTGGTTGCCTTTGGGATGGGTAGCAGGGAAGAAAGGAATTTTACTTGTATGTTGTATCTTTTTATTTTATTTTATTTTATATTTTGTACCTTTTGGTTCTAATATGAAACAAATTTAAATAATGTTGAAATATGATTTGTCTGAAAATTGAGAAAAAGATCAATCAAATATACCTAGACAAATATGAAACAATATATACAAATAATTGACATTATGGGGTATTTTCAATTTCTATACTGTTTAATAGTGTATAATAATAAAAAAAATAACCATAATGAAGATACAAGACAGTAAAATGAGCACAGGCTTTTATTCAAAGAGACATGGGTAAAAGGACTTACAGCGTCTGAAATGAATGGTTGTCTGACTTATGTAATCTGGCTTCATGTGTGACTTTATTCTATGCAGAGAGTACTTGCTATCTGATGTACTCTATTTCACCTTACAGGAATTCAAAAGCACTTGGCTGTAGATAACTTACATTAACAGTTGTTTTAGGAAATTTAGAAATACTCTTCTAGGTTAAGAAAAGTTGTCAAATTCTTTCTCAATTTATTAAAAGATAAAATCAGCTCCTAAAAGAAAATCATCACAATCTTGGTATTGGTAGCTAGTTTCTTTCTTTCTTTCTTTTTTTTTTTTTTGAGACAGAGTTTCACTCTGTCACCCTGGGTAGATACCCTGGTGTTATAGCTCACAACCCCAAACTCTTGGGCTCAAGAGATCCTCTTGCCTCAGTCTCCCGAGTAGCTGGAACTACAGGGGCCCACCATAATGTCCAGTTAACTTTTTCTACTTTTAGTAGAGATGGGGGTCTCAGTCTTGTTCAGGCTGGTTACGTACTCCTGAGCTCAAGCAATCCACACCTCTCGGCCTCCTAGAGTGCTAGGATTACAGACGTGAGCCACTGCGCCTGGCCTTGGTAGCTGATTTTTTAATGTGCACAACAGCCACCTTATTTCCCTACGTGAATGCCAGGCTTTTCTTGGTTTTGAGTTGGGCCTATTATTTTACATCCCTAAGTTAACATCAGCCCAAAGATCTAGACACACATCCTACATAGTAGCCTCTCTTTGTACTGTCCAGAAGCCAGTTGGGTTTGGAGCTGCACGGGTTTTGTCAATTTGAGGTCATTTCGGGTGTGAAAGACCAGGATCTGAACCTCTGTTAGGCCTGGAGTGAGAGATACGATGGCCCACTGAGTGTGCTGGCAATATCCTGGACAGAAATTTCTTGCAGTAGATCAAGCTATGCTTTCCAATACAGTAGCCACTAGTCAGGAAATGTGGTTAGTACAGCTTGATATATGCTGTAAGTGTAAGATACACACTGGATATTGAAAATGGGGGCAAAAATTTAAGAGTAAAATATTCATTAAGTGTGTTTTATATTAATTATACGTTGAGAAAATGATTTTGGAAGTACCAGGTTAAACAAAATATATTAATGAAATTAATTTTATCTACTTTTTTTTTTTTTTAAATTTCAGGTTAATATGAGGGTACTTGTGATCAGGTTACATTATTTGCTCTTGCAAGAGAAAGTCCAAAGTCTGAGTGGTAGTTGAGTCCTTCACTCAGGGAGTGTGCCTCATCTGTTTGTTTTTACTTTGTGTGGCCACTAGAAAATTAAAAACTACGTTATGCGCTTTGCTTTATATCTCTGTTAGTGCTAAGTTCGGGGGTTCTTGCTCATTAGCTCAGTTAATCATTCATTCAACAATTATTTATAATCATTGTGCCAGTGCCAGTCATCGACCTGGGTCCAGGAAGCACCATGTGCCAGTCATCGACCCAGGTCCAGGAAGCACCATGACAAATAAGGCCCAGTCCTTGCCATCAAGGAGCTTTCATTTTAGTGTAAGAGAAGGACAGGATGTGCTGAGACAGGCATGCACGGGGTGTTTGGGGAGCACACAGGAGGGCTCCTGACCTCCATGGGGTGGGTAGTGTTGAGCTGGAGCAGGGAAGGGTTTTCTCAGAGTAGATAAAGTATAAATTGAGTGCTGAAAATCAACAGACGTCAATCCAGAGAAAAGGGACTCTGACGGGTAGGTGTTACAGGCAGAGATAACGTGCACAGGAGTGGGAGGCACAGAGATGGAAGGCAGCTCCCTTTAGGGAGGAGCAAGTGGCCCAGCTGCCGTGTAGGAGAGTGCACTGGGGGAGTTTGGAAGTGGCAGGCAAGTCCAGATTGCAGGGAACTGTCCTTCCAGGTGTCTCCTGCTTCTGATTTTAGGTGATGCCACACAATTCTTTTGGACCACCCTAGCCCTAGTCAGATGCTGAGCCTTGATACCAGGCTAGAGCTTGCCTTTGGGAGCTGAAGAGAAAGGTAAATTTAGCAGAGGTCCTGTGTAGCCAGGACCTTCATGTGTTGGTAAGGTGTATTTCTTGTTCATTTCAGCCACTGGCATGCTTTTGTTACCTAATACGTTTTAGCAAATATATTTTCAATTATGGAAAGATCACTATCCAGGCCAAGCTCTGTAGCTCACATCTGTAATCCTAGCCCTCTGGGAGGCCAAGGCAAGAGGATCTCTTGAGTTCATGACTTTGAGACCAGCAGGAGCAAAAGTGACAACTCCCCTCTCTACAAATAATAGAAAAAAATTAGCCAGGCCTTGTGGAAGGCACCTGTAGTCCCAGCTAGTTGGGAGGCTGAGACAGAGGGATTGCTTGAACTCAAGGAGATTGGTTGCTCTGAGCTAGGATGAAACCATGGGACTTTCCTCTGGGCAACAGAGTGAGTCTCTGTTTAAAAAAACAAAATCACTGTGTGTATTGATAAACTACTTGAGGCCTAAAGTTACTGGCCAAATGGAATCCTTTACCTGTACACAGAATTCAATGTTTGACCAATGTACTGCAATAATGCTGGAGTCAATAGTTTTTATTCGGCTATTTAATAAGTGGCCTTAAACAAAGTAATTAACATGCTGGGGCCTCTGTTCATTTTTTTTTTTTTTATTGTTGGAAACTGTTCATTTTTTTAATGAGAGGTTTTAACTCCATGATCTCTAGTTTTCTTTTAGTTTTAACTTCCTTGAGAGTCTGGAAAATGATACCCACACTAGTAAAGAATCATCTAACTAGGAAAAGTCCATGTATGGCAGCAAGAGGACAGAAATGGGATTTCATTTAGATCAATGGTCCAAGTCAGAGAACTCATTACATATTTTGTAACATTACTCAAAAGTGTCATATTTTATTGAATTATGCTAATTCATTCATTTCTTTTCACAAAATCAGCAATAAGCACCCTTTGCACAGATTGTTCTTGATATGATTAACTATAGTTAAAACTTAAGTAGTACCGGCACTTCTCATTTTATTGTGCTTCACTTTATTTTACTTTATTGTGCTAGGCAGATACTGTGTCGTTTTTGCAAATTGAACATTTGTGGCAGCCCTGAGTCAAGCAAATCGATTTGAGCCATTTTTCTCACACATGCTCACTTTTTGTCACTTTTTGGTAATGCTCACAATATTTCAAACTTTTTTTATTATTATCATGTCTATAATGGTGATCTGTGATCATTGAACTTAGATGTTACTATTGTAACTGTTCCGGTGTGCCATAAACCATTCTCGTATAAGACAATGAACTTTACTGATAAATGTTGTGTATGTTCTGAATGCTTCACTGATCTGGCCATTCTCCCTTATCTCTCCCTCTCCTTGGGCCTCCCTATTCCCTGAGACACAACAATGTTGAAATTGCGCTAATTAATAACCCTATGATGGCCTCTAAGTGTTCAAGTGAAAGGAAGAGTTACATCAGAATCATTTTAAATCAAAAACTAGAAATGATTACGCTTAGTGAGAAAGGCACGTTGAAGCCAAGCTAGGCTGAAAGCTAAGCCTGATGTACCAAATAGCCAAGTTGTAAATGTGAAGGAAATTAAAAGTGCTCCTCCAGAGAACACACAAATGAAGAGAGAGCAAAACAGCCTTATTACTGATACAGAGAAAGTTACAGTGGTCTGGATAGAAAATCAAACAGCATTCCCTTAAGCCGAAGCCTGGTCTACAGCAAGTCCCTAATTCTCTTCAATTTTATAAAGGCTAAGAGAGGTGGGTGAGGAAGCTGCAAAAGAAAAAATTGAAGCTAACAGAGAGGTTGGTTCATGAAGTTTAAGGAAAGAAGCTATCTCCATAACAAAAAAGTGGAAGGTGAAGCAGTAAGCGCTGATGCAGAAGCTGCAGTAAGTTATTTAGAAGATCTAGCTAAGATCACAAATGAAGAAGGTAGATACACTACTCAAACAGCCTTCTATTAGAAGAATATGCTATGTAGGACTTTAACAGCTATAGAAAAGAAGTCAATGCCTGGCTTCAAAGCTTAAAAGAATAGACTGATTTAGGGGCTCATACAGCTGGTGATTTTAATTTGAAGCAAATACTCATTTACCATTCCAAAAATCCTAGGGCCCTTAAGAATTATGTGAAATCTACTCTGTCACTCAATAAATGGAACAATAAAGCGTGGATGACAGCACATGATGTTTGCATGGCTTACTGAATATTTTCAGCCCACTGTTGAGACCCACTGCTCAGAAGAAAAAGATTCTTCTCAAAATATTACTGTAGAGTGACAATACATGTAATCACCCAAGAGATATTTTAAGAGATCAATGTTTTTTTCATACCTACTAGCACATATCCATTCTGCAGGCAATGGATCAAGGTGTAATTTCAAATTTCAAGTCTTATTATTTAAGAAATGCATTTCATCAGGCTGTAACTGCCATAGATGGTGATTCCTCTGAGGGATCTGTGCAAAGTAATTTGAAAACCTCTGGAAAGGATTTATCATCTACATGCCACTAAGAACAGTCATGATTCATAAGAGGGGGTCCAAATATCAACATTAACAGGAGTTTGGAGGAAGTTGATTCCAATCCTCTTGGATGGCTTTGAGGGGTTCAAGACCTCAGTGGAGGAATTTCCTGCAGATGTGGCAGACAAAGCAACAGAACTAACAAGTGGGTCTGACCATGTGGCTGAATTGCTGCAACCTCCTGATAAAACCTTAACAAGTGTAAGATTACTTTTTATGGATGAGCAAAGAAAGTAGTTTCTTGGGATGCAATCTATTCCTGGTGAAGATTCGGTGAACATTATTGAGATAACTACAGAGGATTTAGTCTTTTACGTAAGCTTAATTATTAAAGCAGTGGCAGGGTTTGAGAGGATTGATCCCAATTTTGAAGTTCTACTGTGGGTAAAATAACTATCAAACACTGTCACATGCTACAGAGAAATCTTTCATAAAAGGAGGAGTCAATTGTTGTGGCAAACTTCATTGTTTTCTTATTTTAAGAAACTGCCACAGCCACCCCAACCTTCAGCATTCACCACCCAGATCAGTCTGCATCCAGGCAAGACCCTCCACCAGCAAAAGATTACAGCTTGCTGAAGGCTGGGATAATCCATCATTAGCACTTTTTAGCAGTACAGTATTTTAAAATTAAGATATGCTCACAATTTAGACATAATGCTATTGTGTACAATAGGCTATAGTAGAGTGTGAAAGTAACTTTTATTATACTAGAGTGCCAAAAATTCATGGGACTTTATTGCAGTGGTCTGGAACTGAAACTGCAATATCCATGTTCTCTTTCAATAAACATGTCTTATAAATATATTAAATTAACTAACAAAACTAGCACAGTTTTGACCAAATAATTTTCCAGGAGGTTAAGAGCATATTCCAGTGTTAGTCATCATGTGTCATGAACCTCCTGTTTGAACCGCACATTGTCGATTCCATGGAATACTACAGAACAGTTTTCTGGGAAATGCCAAAATACAGTATAGCAGAGAACAGCAGTTCTCAAACTGTTTTGGTCTCCAGATGCTTTTACATTCTTCCAAGTTTTTGAAGACCTCCTAAAAGCTTCTTTGTGGTTTTTATCTATAAATATTTATCATCAAAGAAATTAAAGCTAAAAAAAATTATAATATTGATTTTGAAATTTATTTAAACATTCTAAAATCCATTCCATGTTAGCATACATAATCTATTGAAAACAAAAAATAGTTTTGAGTAACGAAAATAGCGCAATTTTTCAAAATAAAAGATTTAGTGAGACAGGTGTAACTGAAAAGATTTTATTATTATTATTGTTATTTTTTTTTTTTTTCGGTTTTTGGCCAGGGTTGGGTTTGAACCCACCATCTCCGGGATATGGGGCCAGCGCCCTACTCCGTTGAGCCACAGGCCCCGCCCAACTGAAAGATTTTTGCAAGTATCTTTCGCGTCTGGCTTCACAGAAGACGGCTGCATTGTCCCACCTGCTTCTGCGTTTAATCTGTTGTGAGGTCCCGTGTCACCTGGCCTCTGGTAAGCTCCATGGTACGATTGAGGGAGAATAGGAGTACAGAAACAAATAACGTTCCATTATTGTGAAAATAGGTTTTCTTTTTTTTTGAGTGTTTTTATTTTTTATTTTTTTCAAATTGATATGAGAGTACAATTTTTAGGTTACATCGTTCTCACCAGCGTGAGGTTCCATTTGTGGTCACCCAGGGGTCGCGATCCACCCTCACAATATGCACATTCGGTGAGGCCCCGCCACGCCCTGCCCCTTCCACCAGTGAAAATAGCTTTGAGTCACACGCTCCCCGCATAGTTTTTTTGAGGAACCCCCAGGGTCGCGGAAGCACACTTTGAGAACTGCGGTTCAGTTTAGCTCCGAGGAATTTGCTCTCCGCGGGAAACAGAGTCTGCAGGAACCTCGCGAAGCTTGTCAGTAAGTGTGGGATTCCTAACAGTTGCGGAGTCATACAGAGTAACTGAGACACCGGTCCTGGCAGCCCAGTGTGGCTCTCAGGAGTGACCATGGCCCAGGAGGCAAGGCAGCAGGTGCAAACCCCTTCATCAAAGAGCTGTGTCCAGGGGACCAGGAAACCATTTTCTTGAGAGCTGAGTTCAAAGGAGCACAGCCCAGAGAAGCAGGAGCTGGTTGGGGAGGGGCTTCGAGGAAGCCATTTGGAGTTTGCAGGACTTAGGAGACGATGTGCAGAGCCAGGAAGGGTTCTGGAAGGTGCCCGATACTCCACGGTAGAAGTCATCCAGTCTGTTGCTTTTCGCACTCGCACCTTTTTGAAAAGACTCTAACACAGAAGCCCTAATACTTGTGGTCCAGAAGAGATAGGAGGACGAGGTCCGTGCGGCCTGGCCTACGGAACATTCTTCCCCGTCCCCACACACACGCAGCCAACTCCAGGGCGTGGCCTCAGATCCCTAGACCTCCGGGAAAACCGGAGAGGAACCCCTCGTCTCACTGCAAACAGCAGGACAGCGGGGATCGGTACTCTTCAGGGTCCGATGCAAGGTCCCCTCCCCGGGCCCACGGGCGGGGAGAAGAGGGAGAGGAAGGGAGTTGTCCCTGAGTCTGCCTCCCAATTGTAGGCTCCATTGGGGAGTAGGCTTGGGGGAGCACAGGGCAGTCATGCATAGGAACGTAAGACCACCAGATAGTGGAGGTGCGGGGCTGTGGCCCAGATTTTCAGTCTTGGACCCTGGGTTGGCCACATGAGGACATTAGTGGAGCCAAGGCCAATAACGATTAACATTCATTGAGCACTGGCTGTATGCAAGGCATCCTGTTCAGCACTTCCCCAAATGGTCTTGTTTCAGCCTCACAGGGCCTCTATGGGATTTTTTTTTACCTTTCACATTTTGTGGAAAGAGAATTAGAGAAATGAAGCAACTAGAGCAAAGGGGTACCGCTCTCGGTGGTTGAGCCAGGCTTTCTGAAATTCTCAATGTAAAACTAGATATATATAAAGTCTCTCAGACTTCAAATTAACTTTAAAAAGGTTATCAAAGACATGCTCACAATGTTTTCAAAATATCTTGGCCACTGTGGTAGTTTCTATCCATGGCCTACCCTTTGGCAAGAAGCTCACTGGGACACTTGTTATATGTGCCTGCTGATAAAAAGAAAGGAGGGAAGACACAGCACTTTCTCTGACTTCCGGTAGTCCCATGACATCCGGAAGCTGTCCTGGGAGCGCTGGAGTAGTGGATCAGACAAGGGAGAGGTGAGAGGAGGCGAAGCTTTTGTTGTTAAGCTGACAAATGGATGGATCTCACAATAGCCCTGTCTCTATACTTCTTAAGCGATAATTTTTTCTTCTTATGCATTAGAAATGTATTAGACCGTTTTTGAGTCTCTTGTTAATTGCAGCTCAAAGCATCCTAAACGGTTTCTTATATTGTCCCATTTAGAAAGGGAGCTGATCAAGCAATACCTAAAAATGTACAGTTGCTTTGCTTTTAGCAGGGCTTCTCTCAGAAAATATAAATTCACTAAGGCCTTCTTTTCTGCTTGTCTGGCACAGTTATACCTGTAGAAAAATGAATAGCTATTTGCAGAGCCATGTTAAAAGGTTACATGATGCAACTGCAAATATTTATTTATTTAGGCCCTTCTACGTTCCATGATGGGCAAAAACTGCCTGTATGCATATTTCATATTTCTAAGTCCAGAAATCTTTATACACATAAGGGATAGCATTTTATCACATGTTCAATAGATTTGGGGTAGGTCCCACATTGTATCTCTTGTAGGGGACTGATTTTAAAAGCAAACTAATGACTTAAAAAAAAAATTTCTCAGGTCTCCTAGTCCTCATGGTAAGCTCCAAATCATAGCTGGTTTGTTTGACAGACCAAGAGTGTTAATTATTTATTATCTATGCTAAGGGGGATAGAGGTCAACAGTTCAGATTAGATAATGTGTATGAAAATATTTTTAAAAACTAAATTATTTTCAATTTCCTTTATCCATCTTTTAAGGATTATCTTATCTTCTTTCAGAAAGAATATAACTGAGGATAAAAGATAAATCATATTGCTTGAGGTCTCCCAGCTAGTAAAAAAGAGGCCCTGAGCTAGAAATGGGGATTGAACCCCAACTCCAGCTGACTGTGGAGCCCAGACAAGTCCCAAATACTGTTCAAGGTACTACCCTGTGGGTTTCACTATGGCCACCTGCTCAAAAGGTGTACAGGAAGAGGAGGTGGAAGCCATGGATCTCTGTAACTCACACACACAGTGTAGTTAGCTGTATGGATTCTCTAGGTACCCTAATTTCCTGTCTGAAGAAATCAAACGAAAATCTTGGGACAATAAATTATTTTTAAGATTAGAGAATAAAATCATGCACTTATGTGGTAACCATAACTACTAGTTACTTTGTTAGCCTAGTGGCAGCTTCTGGCCCCAATGCATATTCATGAAAGTCTCCACCACTTCTACTAAAGCCTCATCCAAGCCATGTTCACTACATGGTAAGAACACAAATTCAAGAATTAAATTCTCAGTTCCCATCTACAAGAATTAAATTCTCAGGCTTGGCGCCGGTAGCTCAGTGGTTAGGGCGCTGGCCACTTGCTCTGGGGCTGGTGGGTCTGAACCATGCCCAGGCCTGCTTAAAAAAAAAAATAATAAGGGTGGCACCTGTGGCTCAAAGGAGTAGGGTGCTTGCCCCATATGCTGGAGGTGGTGGATTCAAACCCAGTCCCGGCCAAAAACCGCAAAAAAAAAAAAAAAAAAAAAAAGGCCGGGCCGTTGTGGCAGGCGCCTGTAGTCCCAGCTACTTGGGAGGCTGAGGCAAGAGGCTCACTTGAGGCTAAAAGTTGGAGGTTGCTGTGAGCTACGACCCCACAGCACTCTCCTGAGGGTGATAAAGTGAGACTCCGTTTCAAAAGAAAAAAAAAGAATTAAATTCTCAGTTCTCATCCCTTAAGAATAGAAGTGTCTAATTCTTGTAAAACCCAATATTCGAAAAATATCCTTTATAATACAGAAACTTTTAAAAAAGTGTTTTCTTCGCTGAAAAAATAATTTAAATAATTCTTCAGAACCATTTGCTTCTTCTGCGGTAAAGTATAGGAAGAGGCCTGTGAAATGACAGCGTAACCTTTGCTGAGAAAAACAGAAAAGGGTACTCAGGTCCCACAGGTAGCTTGGCATTGCTCATTTTCTTCTTACAAGAGTCCCATAGCTATCAGCACCGAGCCGTGATGGCTTTGTGCCCTTCATTCCATGCCTTGGCAGGGGTTTCCACCTGCCCTGCTCACTCACGTGTTCACGCCTCCTAGACAGATTTACTGTCTGTCCAACAGGAGCCCCATTTATTCTTTTTTTTTTTTTTTTTTTAAGAAAAAACAACTCTAGGAACTTTTATTAGGGGAAAAATGTGCATGACTTACTTTTCACCAGTCTGTTCTGGCTCGCTGCTAACGGTATCAGAGTCAGGTGGCTCAGCGATGGCCAGTGCGCATGCTCCGTAGTACTTCCCGCGTGCTGGCCCCATTCCCATATTATTGCCTCTGTAGTGGTGAACATCAGTTCTGGCTAACACGGCATAGTATTTTATTTCAGATTTCCTCAAAGCTGGGCAGTTGTTGGCAAGGATGACCAAGTTCGCTTTGCCTATCTGATCACCTTCAGAGTCTGCTTGTGCCCAGCACATACCTTTTACTTTCCATAATGAGCTGGAGCCTCAAATTGATTGACTCCAGCGACTTTTTCATCATCTTTGTGGCCACCATCTTCCTAGCTTAGGTGCAGGATGGCCCCCAACCAAGACTAGCCAGGATGGCTGGGGAGTGAGAAAGGAAGCAGGCCTGTTCATTCTCCACCATCTCCACTCCAGAGAGCTTGACTTCCATCCACTTCAGCAACCCACCCCCTGGGCCACACCCTGAACTCTGCCTTCACTTGGAACTGCACCAGCTCTGAAAGCTTAAACATCACTATAACCTCCTATTTTCTACTTTTCTCATGTTTGTGCAGGCAGCTGATATAATGGGGGCAGGGGGAAGGAAAGATTTTAGAAGCAGAGAGATCTAGGTTTAAATATTGGCTCTGCCATTTGCTGGCTCTGAGACCTCAGGCATATGACTTTGCATTTCTGGGCCTTATGTTCTTTACCTGTGACAGAGCAGTTTGTGGGATTGTGATATAGGTTACATAGGACTGAAAGTGCCAAGCAACACAGCGGATGATCAGGGAAGCCAGCTTCTTCCCTCTCCCCGACTCGTCCACATAACTATAAACTTTATTTTCAGATCTCAAACAGATGTAATCAAACGCTGGTCTTTCTAATTTCTCATGCCCCTCTGGGCTTCAAGGTCAGTCATTTCATTCTTCCTGAGGTTCCACCACAAGGTCTGGGTTAGCACTGACACTGGAACAATGCAACATTTCCCTGCTTCACTCTCCTGACTGTCCAGAGCATTTAGCTTGCTCAGGAAGGCCCCAGGCATTTCTGTGTGTGAAGCTTCTTATGGAGGAGGAAGAGGAGAAGAAGAAATGCCAAAATAGGGTTATAAAACTTGTGAATTACTTCATCCCCAGCCCTGATGTTTTCTCATATGTGGAAGAAATTCTATTAGCATAGCAAGTCATCTCGAAGCTTGGTGAGCTTAAGAGGCTGGGCTTGCAGGGTCCCTGTTCTTTCTGCTCTCTAGGTATTTCCCGGCATCCCTCCATACCACAGTCTTAAAGGGACTGCTCTGTCCCCTCCAGCTGGGGAAGGGCCAGGTCAAATGCTGCCAGCCTTAAAGTTTGCCTAAATCAGCACCAGGAAGCTCACTTGCCTACAAATGTACTCTGCACTCCTTAATGTAAGTTTAGTAATAAAAGTAAAAGTTTGGTATTCATATGAGAGCTCATGTGTGAATGGATGTTCAGAAGTTGGGTGGAGGAGAGAAGTGATTCGTATTGGGTTTCTTTAAAATCCTTCACATTTTAAGTGAAGTTACGTTCACATTTAACAAACTCAGTCTTTTAGAGTTAAGAGTATAGTGCATTATGATTGGACTATCCCTATGTTAGGGAAATTGAAACAAAAACCACAGTGGCCCTAGGTGAGGGCATCTGGGCGACTGCAGTGGTCAGAGGGTATCGCTTTCTCTCAGTCCTGTTAGTGGAGCCTCAGGCCCCTAGGCTGGTCAATATTATGTGTCAACTTGGCTAGGCTGTGGAGCCCAGATATTTTGTCAAACACCAGTCTAGACATCAGCAAGGTGTTTTGGGATGAGATTAACATTTAAATCAGCAGCTTTGGATCAAAGCAGAGCACCCTTTGTCATGCAGTGGGTCTCCTCCAATCAGTAGAAAGCCTTCTGGTGCCCAGGAAGAAGGAATTCTGTCTCCAGACTGCTTCTGGATTCCAGACTGCAGTGTCAACTCCTGATGGAATTTCCAGCCTACTACCTACCAGCCCTACAGATTTGGGACTTAGTAGCCCCCACACTTAGGTGAGTCAATTCCTTGAAATAAATCTCTCTCCTCTCTTCCCTCCCCCTCCCTCTCCATCTGATTGGTTCTGTTTCTCTGGAGAACCCTAATACAGACCCTATATATAACTCCATTTGAGACATTAGGTTGAAAGTCTAAATTGGAGAACCTTTATGGATGATGTCAGGACTGGCAAAGGGGCTTCCTTTCTACCCTCAACCCCATTCCCATGATAGGCCCTAAGCATCACTAGACATTTCTGTTTTCCAACTCTGCTCAGCCCTTGTTTTCTTTAGAGTTCTTTCATTCTTGTCTGACATAGCAGAAGTCACTAATGCATCTCCAATGACCTTTCTCCATTATTTGGTAGAAATGGACTCCTGATTTTTAGGTGAATACTTGGCCATCTAGTTTACCTTGAAGTTAGGTATCATCATGGTCAATGGGATGCAATAGGAAGGGGCCTTTGCAACCCATGGGCACCAATTCTTCCTTCCTTCTTCTTGTGGCAGAATGCAGATGAAGGGGCCAGACCTTTATAAGGGGGCTTTGGGATGGGAAGTCACACAGAGAGGAGAAATCACAGAGAAGAGGCATGGGTGCCCAGCACTATGACACCATCATCTACCTTGGTCTCACCACTGCTGGATTTCTTGAGCTTCCATTTACTTTTAATTAGACCCTCTTAAAGTTATAAATTCTATATTTAATAAGGCAAGACTATAAAATTAAAAATGCAGACCTAATTGTTATGGACTGAATGCTGGTGTCCCCCACAAATTCATATGTTGTTGAATCCCCGACTCCCAAATGACGATATCTGGAGATGAGGCCTTTGGAAGGTATTCAGGGTTAGATGAGGTCATGAGGCAGAAGCTTCATGATGAGATTAGTGCCCTTATAGGAAGTGACACTGGAGAACTTGGTCTTTCTCTTTCCCTTCATGAGCACAAAGAAGAGGTGATGTGAGCGCACAGCAAGAAGCTGGCCATCTACGAGCCATAAGTAGAACCCCACCAGGGACTGAACCCTACAGGACCTTGACCTTGGACTTTCCAGACTCTAGAAATGGGGGAATAAATTCATGTCACTTAACCTACCCAGTCATGGTATTTTGTCATGGGAGCCCATAGAACTACTAATCCTAATGAGCGTACCTGGCAAGGAATTTCTGGAAAGGGCATTTAGTGTTTAAACAACTGATGTTTTGAATTCTGTTCATAAGAGTTGAGTGACCCTGACCAAGGTGCTCTACCACCCTAATCATCAGGTTCTTCTGAAAATGGACATAATTAATATCCAATTCACAAGTTTTTTCTGAGAATTAAATCAACGTTCCAAGCACAGAGGAACAGCCACAGACAGCCATTGCTATTGTTTCTACTGTTATTATTCTCTATACCAGTTGCTTTAAACATTCTTCTCTCTTCAAGCCTGAGCTCCATCTCTCAGATATCTCTAAGAGATGTTAGGTGGACTGCTGTTGAAAGAGTTCTTAAAATCACAACTAGCTTTTCCTTTTTTTCTTTAAAATTCTGGTTGTAACACCATTAGAGCAGAGGCAGATAGGCATCTGGGCCAGCTTGGGGAGAGCTGTGGTGGCTCAGAGTGGGGCATTGGTGTCTCAGTGGGTAAGAACTGTGTAGGAGGGCTTGTTGTAGGCAAAAGAGTCCCCAAGGAGTGAGCCTGGCCTTTATGTCAAAGGGGCAGATTGGCACAGGTCATTGGAACCCAAGCAGATTAAGGAGGGCACTGCCAGAGAAGGATGCCTGGGATCAAATTCAGAGCCTGGGGGGAGGGCAGGAAGGCACCTAATGAAGGACAAAGGAGCCCTCTGGTGTGGGCTGTCAGAACCAGAGTGAGGTGCTGAGGATGTCCATGCAGGAGGGGGGAACTGCCTGGAGGTGTAGAGACTGGGAGGAGGGCATCACACTGGAAGAGGCAGCAGCAGTGATAGGAAATTGATTACATATAGAGGACTGATCCATTGTGTATGTATGTTAAGGATATTAGGACTTGATTCTCACAGTCATAAAAAGGAGTTAAAAAGGGAGGGGAGATCATTCCTCTGTGATGAGGTCCTAGAGGTAGTGGTAGGATCTCAAATTTCTGAATATAAATACAGCAGATATAGAAACAAATAGAGATGCTAATAGACGTGTGTGTGTATATGTAAGTTTCTTAATTCTTTCCACTGAGAGGATTTGGGAGTAACAACATATTCATAGCAATAAACACACCTCACTATGAGATCATGGCTTCTGAAATACAATTCTTCAGTAAAAGACGTCAGGACTCCTTGGAGAAATGGCTGGTTCCAAGGCTGATTCTAAACCACAGTACCCACCAGTAGTCACTCCGGTTTCCCCTTTTCCCTCATCTCCTGGTAACCATTAATCTGTTTTCAGTCTCTATGCATTCTGTACATTTCATAAAAATACAATCATAAAATATATGGCCTTTTGTATTTGGGTTCTTTCAGTTATGTGTTTCCAAGTTTCCTCATATTGCAGCATTATCAGAACTTCCTTTGTTTACATGGCTGAATAATATTCCAGCATACAAATATATCATAGTTTCTTATCCATTCATTAGCTGATGAACATTTAGATAGCTTTCATGGTTGACTGTTATGAATAATGCTGGAATGAATATGTACAAGTTTTTTGTATGGATGTACATTTTTAATTTTTTTGAGTATATACTCAGGAGTGGAAATGCCAAACTGTTTTCTAAAGGATCTTCACATTTTACATTCACACCAGAGGTGTTTGAGGATGCCAGTTTTTCCACCTTCTCACCAACACTTATTATTGTCTATGTTTTTAATTTTAATAATTTTAATAGCCATCCTAGTGGAATTAAGTGGTGTATGAAGTAGTATGAAGTGGCGTCTTAACGTTGTTGTGATTTGCATTTCTCTAATGACTAATAAAGTTGATCACCTTTTAATAATATGTACTTATTGGTCATTGGTAAATGTTTTTTGGAGACATGTCTATATAAACTCTTTTCCCATTTTCAATAGGTTTGTCTTTTTATTGTTGAGTTGTAAGAGTTCTTTAAATTGTATATTCTGGATGCAAATCTTTTATCAGATCATGATTTATAAATAATTTCTCCTATTTTGTAAATTCTCTTCACTTTCTTCATAGTATTTTCTGTAGCAAAAAAGTTCTTAATTGTGTTCAAGTCCAACTTTTCTATTTCATCTTTTGTTACTTGTGTTTTTGATGTCATATCTAAGAAACTATTGACAAATCCAAGGTCAAAAAGATTTAGCTAGAAGATTTATATTTTCTTCTAAGAGTTTTACTGTTTTAACTCTTAGACTTAGTTGTCAGAGCTAATTTTTGTATGTGGTAATTTTGTATATGATAGTATGTACAAAATTTTATTTTATTTTATTGTCATGTTCTTTTGCATATGGATACCCAGTTGTTCTGGAAGCATTTGTTGAAAAATCTATTCCTTCCCCTTTGTTTTGGTGTTCTTTTAGATATTCTATTGCCTATAAAGGTTTACTTCTGGACTATCAATTTCATTCCATTGATCTATTTGTCTATCCTTATGATTACTTGAGTCTTGTATTAAGTTTCAAAATTAAGGGAAGGATGAGTCTTCCAATTTTGTTGTTCTCTTTCAAGATTATCTGCAAGAAAGAAATCTATGATTTTGATAGAGATTGTATTGAATCTGTAGATCAATTTGAGGAGCATTGCTATCTTAACAATATTATGGCTTCCAGTCCATGAACATGGGATGTCTTTCCATTTATTTAATTCATTAATTTTCTTCAACATGATTTGTAATTTTCAGTTTACAAATCTTGTACTTTCTTTGTTAAATTTATTCCTGTATCTTTTTAGTCTTTTTGATGCAATTGTAAATGGAATTGTTTTCTTGATTTCATTTTTTTCATATTGTTTATTATTAGTGTAAACACTACTATTAATTTTAATATTAATCTTGTATTATGAATCTTGCAGAACTTGTTTAGATAGTTTTGGGTGAGTTCCCTAGTATTTTCTGCATTAAAAAATTATGTCATCTGTAAACAGAGATACTTTTACTTCTTCCTTTCGGATATGGATGGCTTCATTTCATTTTCTTGCCTAATTACACTTGCCAGAACTTCCAGTACCATACTGAATAGAAGTAAAGGGAACAGATATTCTTGCTTTGTTATTAACTTTAGGTGGAAAGCATCCAGTTTTTCACCATTAAGTATGTTACTTGTGGGTTTTTCACAGGTGTATTTTTATTGGGTGAGGGAGTTATTTAGTGTTTTTATCATAAAAGGTGTTAAAATTTGCCAACTAATTTTTTGTGTTAATTGAGATGCCTTTTATTCTATTAGTATGATGTATAATATGTTAAGCCAACCTTGTATTCTTGGAATAAATTTCACTTGATCATGGTTCTATGTGTTGTTGGATCTGGATTCCAGTATTTTGTGGAAGATTTTTGCATTTATATTTATAAGGAATTTTGGTGTGGTATTCCTGTCTTTTGATGTCTTTATTTGATTTTGATATCAGAATAATAACAAATTCATAGAATAAACTAGGAAGTGTTATATTTTGTTTTCTTGAAAGTATTTGTGAAGTTTTTTTTTTTTTTTGAGACAGAGCCTCACGCTGTCACCCTGGATAGAGTGCCGTGGCATCACAGCTCACAGCAACCTCCAATTCCTGGGCTCAAGCGAGTCTCCTGCTTCCGAGTCTCCTGCCTGGGCTTCCCAAGTAGCTGGGACTACAGGCACTCGCCACAACGCCCAGCCATTTTTTTGGTTGCAGCCATCATTGTTTGGCGGGCCCGGGCTGGATTTGAACCCGCCAGCTCAGGTGTACGTGGCTGGCACCTTAGCCCGTTGAGCCACAGGCGCTGAGCCAAGTGAAGTTTTGATATTTAATTATTTATGCTTAGGTACAAGAAGCAAATGGTATATCAAGTTAAGTCTTTGTTAGTCCCTCTCCCAAGCTCTCATCACACAATTTCTCTTCCCAGAGGTGAAGATCATTATTTGTTTCTTCTTTGGGCATTTAAGCCTACCAGCTACATCATGGAACTCACGAACTTCGCTTGGAGGCTTTCTCCTTCTCTTGGGTTAACAGCATCATGATCCAAACAAATCTTAAGTTCTCTTTCTGCAGCTGTATCGGTTCAGAATAGGCTCAACTGTGAATAATGGAGACCCCAAATAATAGAGGACCTAAATGTGATAATAGTTTATTTTTCTTTCTTTGAAAGTCAGGAAGTAGGCAGGCCGTTTAGGGATTATTTGGTATCTTAACTCTATCAAGTCTTCAAGAACCAAGGCCCTGTGTACAGCCCTTATCCTTCTGACCCCAGAATGGATGCTTTTGTTCCAGACATCACAGTTGGGTAAAGAATGGAGGGGGGAGTGAACAGAAAAAGAGTATTTTTCAATTATTGTTTAGTGAAGGTTCAGGAAGCTGCCATGTGACACATCTGTTTTCATTTCAGTGACCAGGATATACTCAGACGATCTCACTTAGCTGCAAGAAAAGCTGGGAAATGTGGTCTTTATTCTAACAGAGCCAACATGGGCTCACTAAAACTCGGTGTTTTATTATGGGCAAGGACAAGGGACAAGGAGTGACTACCACACATTCAGTTAGTTTTGTCAGCAGCATTTCCCCAAATTCATCATCATTTTTTTCTCCTTCATTCTTCCCTTATACAAGTTTTTATCACTTCTCACCTAAATTCCATAGTACTGTAGCTTCTTCTTCTTTTTTTTTTTTTTGCAGAGACAGAGTCTCACTTTATTGCCCTCTGTAGAGTGCTGTGGTATCACAGCTCATAGCAACTTCCCATTCCTGGGCTTAGGTGATTTTCTTGCCTCAGCCTCCCGAGTAGCTGGGACTACAGGCGCCCGTTACAACGCCCGGCTATTTTTTTGTTTTGCAGTTCAGCCGAGGCCAGGTTTGAACCCGCCACCTTCGGTATATGGAGCCGGCGCCCTCCTCGCTGAGCCACAGGCACCGCCCAGTACTGTAGCTTCTTAACTGCTCTTTTAAAGTCCTGTCTTTTCCCTTCATGAAATTTTCCATGATATATTTTCTAAAATACAGATGTAATCACATCCATTCTGTAGTGACATTCGAATTGCCACAAAAAAACAAAAACAAAAACAAAACCCCCAACAAATCACAACTCAACTCCTCCATGTGGTCTCTAAGACACGTATAGTTCTGGTCTCTCTCTATTTGAACTTTTTGCTCAAACCATACCTAAATCCTGGGGGTTTCCCCCTTAAATATTCCATGTGTTTCCCCCTAAATATTCCTATATCTTTGTGACTGTGGTAGATTGATGAGAAAATTTTCTGCCCCTCTCTGTTTACGATGCTGCTTCATATTTCTTTCTGTGAAGAGATGGGTCTATTTCCCCACCTCTTGGATCTAGACTGGCCTAGTGACTTTCTGGGGCAATGAAGTTTGTGTGAAATAATAGGGTGCCAGTTCTGAGTGTGGGCCCTTGAGCATTTCTGCTGTCTCTTGGATCTGCCTTTGTCATCAGAACACGTCTGGAACAGCCCGCTGGATGATGACAGGCCAAGTGCAGTGCTGCCGTGTTATCCCACAGCCAGTTCTGACCATCCTGTCCTCAGCTGGACTGCTGGCTGCCCTCAGACCCATGAGCGAGCCCATTCACAATCAGCTGACCTAGATCAGACCAGCAGAGTGGCCTCACTGACTTGTGCGACATGATAAATGTTTGCTGTTTTAAGCCACTGAGCTTTGGGGAGACCTGTTTGGTAGCCCTCGTTGTGGCACTAGGGCAAGGACACAGTGCTTTTGCACATGCTGGTCCTTCACTTTACTAGTTTACTAGTTCTCCATATCTAGTCTGGCAGTCCAGGCTGTGGACCACGTGTGGGAGCACAGGCCCATTTCCACACTGAGTATCCAACTGTTTAGTAAACTCCTAAACTCTTTCATGTGTCAAGACCCAGCTGAAATACAATGTCAACTGGAACATCTTCTTATGCCTACCCAGGCAGCTGTAGCCACTCTCTGTGATGAGCCTCACACTGCTATTAGAGAGCGCAGCACGTCGCTACTTGCTCATGCAGCCATCTCTCCTTTTGGCTGAGCTAGCTAAGGGCAAAGACCACCTGTCCTGTCACGTGCACCAAAAAAATCTGTTGTACAAAGAAAAGACTAAATTCTAGGATTTTAAGTCTATATAATCCCTTCTCTTTTATTTTCTCTTTCTTCCAAATGATAAATATAGTTTCCTTCATGCCTAGGCCTTTTCCTTAGCTACGTACCTGCCTAGACAAATTTCAGTCACTCATCACATATTGGCTGATGTTTTATGCCCCTTTTCTCCTTCCCACGTGTGGCTTTGTCTGTCCAGGGTCATATTTTCCTTAAATGGTAATCTCCATATTGGACAGGCATGTTACTCCTTGAAATTCTCAAATTCTTAAAGTTTCTCGATTGTTTGCTTTTAATTTTCAATTACATTTACCACCATCATAGACTCAAAAGTTATCTATTCGCTTGTTTAAAAAATTATTTTTTACTTTCTTTAATCATCCTTTGAATAAATTGTTCACTTTTAAGGTACTACCATCAGCTTCCTTAAAAGTGATTAGAAGTCACTCTGTTTATTTTCTCAAATCTTCTACTTCCAAGTGAGAGTGGAGAGGGCTGAGAAACTTGTTCTAACCACAGGCTTATTGGCAACCAGGTGGGATCCTGTGACCTGTGGTTTTCAGTTCTTTAGTTCTCCCAGTTCACTCAGAGCTTTATTTGTTATATGCCAGTTGGACGTGACTCAATTGTCAGTCCTTAGTGCAAAATGAAAAATTTGTGACAGAAAGGACCTTAGGTGGAAAGGTGGAAAAGCCATCCTTCTGTCCACTGTAGCATTCTGGGAAGGAGCCTGGGAGCGCAGAGCTAGCCACGCTTGGGGAAGACTTGGCAGGCAGCTCCCTCCCTCGGCACCACACCCCCTACTCACTGCCCTTCATTACTCTTTGTTGTATAATTAATGACATCCTATGTCTTACTGGGCACAGTGTGGCTTCACCGACTTTATACTGAATACAGTATATTTGGTTATTTTGAAGAAGGAAATTCATTGGCAAGACGTGTGCTGTGTCCCTTCTGCAAGGTCTGATTTCATCGGAATGCTGTGCTGTTACAAGCCAGTTTCTGATGTTAAAGTTAGCAATCATTTACATAAAAATACAGCAACAATAACATTTAATGCCTTTCTTCAAACCAGATTGTAAACACATAATTAGTTATACTTCATCGTTGTCTGGCAGGGCTCAGTAAATTATGATGCTTGTTTTATAGATACTGAAACAGAGACAAGAGATTAGTGGCACTTGCCCAAGGCCCCCGAGGACGATCTCAAAATTGGGTGTATAACTCTTGTGCCCTGTCCACTAGACCTCTCTGGATTTATAGGAGAAAATTTTAATGACGCCTCATATAATGCAATGAAAAAGTCTTGCCACGTCAGCCATTGTATTTTGTATGATACATTTAAATAACAATCCCTGAGCATTAAATATTTAGGAAAAAATTTTAATGAAAAGAGTAAACATCTCAAGTGCCTGGCATTAAGGCATCATAGCCTAATTCTCCCTAACAGGCTGTGATTTTAAAAATGAATTCAGTTCCTCCCTCTCTGATAAGAGTACATTACCATGCTGGGCAAATTAGGCCAGCTGGCTTGAAGCAAAAGGATTCTTGCTTAAGCACAAAGTTCAGCCTTCAGGAGGTTCATGGGGCCATATTACCAGGTGATGGACCATATCTAAACGTAGTGTCTCAACAACAGTCCAAGGGACCGAGATGTCTTGTTGTAAAGATCTTTGATCTTTAAAATTCTGGATACAATTCACTTTTAAAATAATTGATTTGGGGCGGAGCAAGATGGCAGCCGAGTAACAGCTTCCTTGCGGCTAGGCATGGTGAGACTGGGGAGAGAGGACTTCAGGCATGTCTGGCAGGCGGGATCTACCCAGGAACTTCCTCTTGGGGACACAGGGAGACAGCGTGAGGCTTCTGGACACCCTGAGGAAGGCAAAAGTGACGGAGACTGGGCAAGTGGTTGCGTCTGTTCATTCGGTCTGATCCTGTCGGCAGCTGTGGGTGGGGCAACAGTGGGACTGCAGGCTGAAAAGGCCTTGCCTGTGAGCTGTTTGGGTTTCTTTTGGACTTGGCACTCGGTTGAACTGCCTTGGGAGAACTTGGGCAGGAGTGTGGGGGTTTTTGAGTGTTGCCTGGGGCCCCAGACGAGGCCACTGAGCTAGAAAGAGCTGCCAGTATTTAGTGGTGGGCTGTGTGGAGCCATTGTGGGAGAACTGCTCTGGCAAGCT
>CAUYRH010155324.1:0-15442 GCA_963574655.1 Perodicticus potto | reverse complement strand
GCTCCCTCCAGATTCACAGCCTTTACTTGGACCGTGTCCACTTGCTCCTCACCGTCCAGGGATCCACAGGCTTGGTGAACAATACCAAGAAATGTGCCGTTACTGACTCTAGGACACCTGCACTAGCCTGGGAAGCATGCTCCAGACTCTGCACTAACTCCTCTGACCTCCCCACACCCTGAACCTGATGTCAGCCTTGCCACGCCAGCCTATGACCTCACCTGTCGTCAGCCAACTTGCCCTCCATTTCCACTGTACTGATTCTCTCAGCCTTTTGTTAGATCTCACCATGTCCTGAATGCTGTGTTTCTGAGACCCCACCCCAGGTTGCCCAGGAATTGACTGCTTCAGGTGAGCTCAGCGCCTGCAATGCTCACTGCAGCCAGGGACGTGGCTCCTGTATTCTGTCTTTGTTTCTGACTCACCCGGCCTGGATTTGAACTTGACCACTAACCTGTGATGTCCACCTGACTTTGGCTTCATGTGCCAGCTCCGTGTCACCACTGCTGACTGCCATTCCATACTGACTTGCTTTCTGGATATTTTTGAGCTCACTATATTAACCACTGAAGAATTTTAAGCTGTGCACCAATCTTGCAGTATCTCTGCAGATCTTGACCTTACTGAGCTAAGCTGTTTCACCATAGGGCCCTCTGCATCCCAAGGGTAATCCGTCCCTTCCTCCGTGGGATCTCTTCCACGTCCACACAGACTGTACAGGTATGTTACACACACACACACTGTGTCCCTCTGCCAGGAGTGGCCTTGGCAGTTCATGTGTATGAGTAGCACATTGAATAAGAAACATTTGTTTAGAGCAGCAGTTCTCAACCTGTGGGTCGCAACCCACAGAAACCGTATTAAAGGGCCACAGCATGAGGAAGGTTGAGAACCACTGGTTTAGAGGCTGCACGATGTCAGGGCTTCACATAGATGGCGTCTGCAATTCTCTTGCTCCTTCCTCAAGGTTGAGGAGTAGCTGTCGTAGCTGCAACCATCACATCCTCAAGGAACATTGTCACTCAGTGTTTTCCAACCAGTCTTTTTTGAGTACCTGTTATGCTTTGGGGAGACATCTCTGAATAAAGCAGGGATCTTATCCCCTTAGAGTAAACATTAATTTTGGAAAGACTCAGGGCTGGGCTAAAAGGGGCTCCTCTCCAGGGTTCTTCCCTGTAGGTTGCCTCACACCTTCTGGGCTTCTCTGCTGGTTCTGGGGCCAGGACTGGGCCCTGTGGCTGAGCCTCACTCCACAGGAGGCTAAGAAAGTGAATACCTGGCACAGGTGAACGCGTTTGCAGGAGTTGGCTTGGAGTTATCTCGTTCCCAGGACAGCGTCCCTGAGTGCGGTTGGAGCTCCTTTAACAGGGGGTGGCTGATGGACCCCCATAGGGAATAAAACTTTAGATGAAGAGTGCAGGCAGGGAACAAGGAAAGAGAACAGAAATACAAAAATGTTTAGGTTTTATCTTTTCTTTTTTTTTCACACTTCTCAATTTTATTTTTTTTATTTTATTTTTTTATTAAATCGTAGCTGCGTACATTAGTGCAATCAAGGGGCACAATGTGCTGGTTTCATATACAATCTGAAATGTTTTCATCAAACTGTTTACCCTTCATGGCATTTTCTTAGTTATTGTATGAAGACATTTGTAATCTGCATTCAGTAAGTTTCGCCTGTACCCTTCAAAGATGCACCATAGAATGTTTAACGGAGATGTGACATTAGATTTTATGAATGGAAATTTTACCCTTATGACAGTTTTGAGGAACGATTTAAATAAATACACTTTC
This sequence comes from Perodicticus potto, assembly GCA_963574655.1. NCBI lineage: Eukaryota > Metazoa > Chordata > Mammalia > Primates > Lorisidae > Perodicticus > Perodicticus potto. The sequence continues at coordinate 13,648 of CAUYRH010155324.1, read as the reverse complement.
CTTATATAGAGAGCTAAGTTGATGTTAAACAATGGAAAGAGAAAGAAGTCCGGTCCTTTATGCAAAATTACTTAATAATATTATAATAATGGTAGATTATCAAATACTATTCTAATAATGATAGATTTGTATACACACTAATATGAAGAAATATCTTATAAGCAAAATTGATATCAGTGCCACCCAGAATATCCCTTGTCCAAAAAAAGGCAAAAGAGCAATTTTTGTTTTTTATTGCCGATTCACTTGGGGACTAGAGCTTTTGAAAAATACAGTAGAAGTAACACAGCCATGTCAGGTTGCCATAAAAGTCCCCAAATCTTTGTTCTCACCTTTGGTGTCCATCTTATCACAGTCGGGCACCCATCCCAAGGCCACACTTCAGTCCTCTTCTAGATCACAGCGGCTGGACACAGGTCCCAGCGCCTGGCTGTTGTGCGACCTTGGGCAAAGCCACTCTACTTCTTGTTTCTCTGCTGGTTTAATAGAATAATATTTCTGTCTTGCCCACTGGCCTTAATTGGGCTGAGATTTAATTAAAATGAATGAAAATCTTTGATATATACCCATCTATACTGAAATATTAGGTGCGGCCAGGTTTAGTGGATCACCCTATAATCCCAGCACTTTAGGAGGCTCATGTGAGATTTTGAGACCAGCCTGGGTTAACACAATGAGACCCCATCTCTACAAAAAAAATTGTGGCTCAAAGGAGTAGGGTGCCAGCCCCATATGCGGGAGGTGGCGGGTTCAAACCCAGCCCCGGCCAAAAACTGCAAATAAAAAAAAAAAAAAAAAACTAGCCAGATGTGGTAGCAGGTGCCTATAGTCCCAGCTCCTTGAGAGGCTGTGGCAGGAGTATCACTGGAACCTGGGAGTTCAAGGCTGCTGAAAGCTATGATTGTAGCACTGCACCCCAACCTGGGCAACATGCTAGACCCTGTCTTGAAAAAAAAATAAGTGCCATTATATGCTGTTTCACTTTTATTCAGGAAGGAGACCATACCCTTCCTTTCAGTGTTGAAAATTAAACACCAGTTCTGCCATTGGCAAGCCAGAGGCTCCTGCTCTGCAGGAACACGCTGCTGCCCATCTTCCCACACGCAAGAGCAGGTGCCACGGGGAAGACCCCAAGGAGGGAGTTGGGGTGTGCGAGTCAAGCCTGGGACCTGTCTTCAGGGTTTGCTGAGAAGAGGGCCAGGGAGGAGAGCCAGGGGTCAGCAGGGTGCTGGCGTCCATGCACCTGGCCACAAGAGAGGAGGCCAGAGCTGCAGGTGCAGGCAGTGTTAAAGGCAGAAACGGGGGGGGGGGGGCGGGTGAGGATGGAAGGAAGAGTTCTTAGAGCTCAAGGAAGCATTCAACCAAGTGTTCAATGCGTGTGATTTTTATGCCATTTGTGAGTTTTGGAAACAAGTCTGTGACCGGGCACAGGGGCAGCCAATATTCAAATGAGTGTCTCAGGGGCACAATTCAAAAGAAGAGGTTTGTACTGAACATTGGAGAGCTCTTAGGCATAACCTTACCAAGCATTTCGTTGTTCTTTCCTGAAGAAAAAAAGATCTGAGTGTACTTGCCCCCATTTTGGCCTGTTTGTTTAGCAAATCCAGCTTTATTACAGATTGTCCAGTATTGTTTTTTTTCATCATTCCCATAGGCACTGAAGATGCTGTCCTCAATGGTTTCAAAAAACAAGCTTAACATCTTAGAATCTTCGGAAGCTAAGGACAAATGTGTTAGCACAAATAAAGTTAATGTCTGTTGTTTGAGAATCAACGTCTTGATCTTGAAAGATATTTCACGCTTTATTTAACGTTAATGAAATTCTTCATGTCTAATTGATTTGTTCAGAGTCATTAGGCTCATGAGAACTATTCATGGGGCTTTTTATTCAACGTTATTTGCATGAGCACTGTTTCTTATCTTTGAATAGTAGATGAATAATGTTTTTAGTGAGAAGTAATAAGTTTTAGTCTCTAAACTAAAGAGAACCTTGTGCTAAATTGTCTAATGGCTCACTTAAACAATATGTACTTCAGGTATGATGTAAACGCAGTTAGATTTATAATCTTAAGCCTTTCTCTGCTTTTGCTCTTTAAGTCCTTATAAAGTAGAGGCCCTCATTTCCTAGAGCAACACTGTCCCGTAGAAATATAATGTCATCCACGTAGATAATTTATTTTCCAGTAGCCACATTTAAAAGCACAAAAAGAAATTGGTTTTTGTGGAATTAGTTTTAACAATATAGACTTTTTATTCAGTCTATCCAGGTAATAAATTTCAAAAGGTAATAAATTTCAAAGTCACTAAGATATTTTACATTATTTTTTTCATACAATCAGCAAACTTTTTCAGTAACTGGTAAAATAGTCAATATTTCAGGCTTTGCTGTTGTGTCATGGAAGTGGTTGTAGACAATGAGTGGCTGTGTTCCAATAAAACTTTATGTATGAAAACAGGTGGCAGGCTGGATGTGGCTGCCAGGCTGTGCTTTGCAAACCCTTGCTCTAACTAAACGTATTATCTTATGTGGTTTATAATCCTCAGAAGTTGATTTCATTTCGGTCTGCTACCAAGATAGCTATTGTGAGGAATTTCATTCAGGAATATTCAGGAAATAAACTCCATTGTTAACTAATGAATACTTAGGAACTGCAGGAAGTCCCCTCGCTCCTGAGCTTGCACCTTGCAGGAAAGAGCAGTGCAGCTAGTGGGTATTGGGGCTGCCTTGGTGCCATCTTGCCTGGATATTGCAGTGTGACCCTGTCAAGCATGAACTTTGTGATCCTAGACAAGTTAATTAACCTCTCTGTGCTTCAGGTTGTACATCTGTAAAATGGGGATGATGATAACACCTATGCCTTAGAGCTGCTAAAATTAAATAAAGCCAGCATAGTGCCTGGCTGACAGTCCGTGACACAGGTTAGCCTTCCTTATTCCCTGCGCACTAATGCGGTTACGGGTAGTACTACTCGTGCTGTTACTACTAATAGTGTTAGTACAGCTATTACTGCCACTGCCACCAAAGAGATTCATGCATCAGAACAGAAGCGTGTTAACTGCATCGACCATCCTCAGTTGATCATATGGCCACTCCACAAGTGTCACTTTGGACTCAAACTTGTCTGTCAGTAGAGACGCTACTGCCCTCTAGGGGAACTATGGCAAATATGCAGGGATTCTAATGTTAAAAGTGTGGGTGCCTGTTGTTCCTCTGTTCTGGTAATTGCTGTGTGATATGGCTCCGATCACGCACATTCTTTGACCCTATTTAATGAAAATGCTAACAGCTAGCTGTGCTGACGTCCTCAGAGAATGATGGAGATGCGAAAACCATAGCTTATACGTAAAGTACTTTGGAAATTGTTAAGTGCTGGGCATATGTCAGTATTCCCAGGGGCTGTGATAGTATTTCCCGCGGGGCTATGTTTCTTTGCTTCTATCACAGTTAATTTTATCATCAAGGACTGATGTACTGCATAGGGTGGTTGTAAGGATGCTTACACATAATATGTGTAAAGTGCTTCGTGCAATGGTAGAAACATATAGGTATTTTATGTTCAATGACTAGGTAGCTGCTACTTTTTAAGTTAGATGTTCAGTTTAAGTTGCAACATTTTGTCCTGAGTCATCCCTTTCATTTAAAAGACATGAGCTTATATGTCCTGGGGAACCAATATGTCTCTAAGATTCTTTCAGGTGAAAGAGGCAAAATGTAGAATATTTTTTATTTGCATTTTAATAAAAATAGTGCATGTGTTTATCTGTACACTCAGGTGAGTGTGCGTAAACACACACAAATACACACACTTTCATTCTGTGTTTATACACATGCTGAAAGTGTCTGGATAAAAGACACAGGAAACCGGTAAACATGCTTTGCTCCGGAAGAGCCATGGGACCTTTACTGTAGATACTCCTTACATATGTATATTCTATTTGAAAAACAAATTCTTTCCATCTATTATTTTTCATTTAACAACAACAAATTAGTTAAGTTTCTTGTGCCTCTATCTTTATTCAACTCAGTGCTGAAAGGTTACTTCATTACATCTTAGAACTGAACCATTTCTTAAATTTATTTTTATTTTTTGCAGTTTTTGGCTGAGGCCGGGTTTGAACCCACCACCTCCGGTATATGGGGCCGGCGCCCTACTCCTTTGAGCCACAGGCACTGCCCAGAGCGGAACCATTTCTTAAGAAACACTTCCCAGTCATGTCATGAAAGTAATTGAAAGAAAAAATTAACTGGGTGTTGAACTGTGTTTTGAACATGTTCTCTAGAAACACATTTTGAGGACTGCTTGGACCTTCTGACTGGCATCCTTTAGAATTACAGATGAGGCAGCCTTAAAACTCTAACCTTTTCTGCTGCCATTTTCCTGAATGTAAAGCCAGGCTATAGGGTAGAATTGGTTTCATTTAGGTTTTCTCTAAAAACTCTCCCTCCAACAGTGAGCAACCTGGCCCCCACCTACACCAGCCGTTTATTTAATTGTCAAATTGCAGTATGTCTGTACAGTAGTATCAGGTTCGAGAACAGGGACCCCTGCAGTAAACAACCTCAGTCAACACTGTCCAGCATAGCCATGACTAAACTACATATCTAATTCATTTATTTGCTTAGTTAATTCTAAGCAGTTCTTTAGTCTGTAGACAACACACATCCCAGAGTTACTTACCTCAGCATCCCCCCACCCCGCCTCCTTCAGTGATGTTAACTCATGCATTTGTATTTAATAATACACTTAGATTCTCTCATGACAGTCCACATCATTTCTTGGTGTTCATCAAAGTTTACACTTGTGCTCTAAATTCTGTACATTTTGACAAAATTATAATGTCATGTGCCTACCATTAGAGCATCTATAATACGGAGGCGTGTCAACCCCTAGAATACTCCTGTACTTAGCTGGTCACCCCTCCGTGGACCCTCCTGGACCTCAGGAGTCTTCATTGAGCCATGATGATGCCACTGCACTCTACTCAGAGCACAGAGTGAGACTCTGCCCCAACCAAAAAAAAAAAAAGAACAAGTTGTGTTTTCATATTGTTGAGTTTTAAGTGTTCTTTCTATATTTTTGATACAGCCTTTTTTTAGATATGTAGCTTCCAGATTTTTGTCCAGTGTGCTGCTTGTCTTTTCATTGTCTTTACAGGGGATAGGTTTTTAATTTTAATGAAATCCAACTTAATTTTTCCTTTTGATGTACCTACATGTCTCTAAGTCACTGCCAAACCCAAGGTCACCTAGGTTATCTTCTAACAGCTTTATAATTTTGTGCTTTACATTAGGTACCTTGGTCTGTGATCTACTTACATTAAGTTTTGTGGAAGTTGCAGTATCTCTGTCTTTTGTACTTTGCTTATTATCTCCTTGCATATTGATGTCTAATTATTCTAGAAGTGCTAGAATAATTCTCAATTTCATTGCTTTTACTCGTTTGTCAAAAAATCAGTTGATGATTACTGTTTATATCTATATAGTTATATGGAGATGCTTTTTAAATCAAAAATCTTATTTATTTCTTGAAAATCTATAACAGGCAAACGTGTTTATGTTAATTAAACAAGTGGATTAGAAACAGTGGAAATAGAAGCATAGTTTTATGTATATGATACACCAGCATGAGTGAGGGCATATCTGGTATGTCAGGTCCAATGCCAGGCAATTTAGTGAACTCAGAAATTCATAACATTCAGCTCCTCCTCCTGAAAAAATGTGTGACCTAATGGCAGTTTCATGTGGACATGCCTAATGGGTATCCAGAAATATGTAATGTGAAAAAGAATGTGATCAGGGTCACGTCATAAGGCAAATACAGCGAGTGCTGGGACCCCAGAGGAGCAGAGCATCTCAGGTGCCCCTGGTCTGATGCACCAGGAATAGTGGAGACGGGAACATTGGAGAGACACCAGAAAGATCCATCAGACTCAACCCTTAGGGCTGGCAGGAGAGCACGGCAGGTGGAGAGGTGGGCTTCTGCTGAGGCGAAGACAGGAAGTGAGCATTGCAGCCAAGAAACAAGAATTATCTCTATTGGATAACACGTAGCGTTTGTGTAGAGGGGTGTTGACTGGGAAGGGACTTTGCAGCCATGTTGTGAGGACTTTGAATGTGAAATTGAAGGCTCTGTCTTAACCTGGCACATGCTAGAAGTTTGTGAACCGAAATTGCTGTGACCAAAGCCACGCCTTAGGAAGATTTGCTGTGTGAGCATGTTATGAATTTTCAATTTTTCCTTTCCATGAAGTAGTTGAGGTTTGTATGGGTTTGCGGGAAACACTACAGCTCCCAGCTTTTCGGGAGTGTGAGTTTTCCTGGCTTAGAGTGATAAGTGCACTCAGTCCCAGGAGGGGTGTGGTTTGAAGGCTGCCCTCTGTGAGTGAGAAAAATCCCTACTCTGCAGTCCACCCGCCCGGAGGGCCTCAGCTCTCTAGTAAGTCTTGTACCTGCTGCTCCTCAGCTGAGGGGTGGGGTGGCCTCTTCTCTAGAAGAAATTAGCTTCTGTCTGTTCTAAAAATGTGAGTATTAGCAAGTGGCAACAACTGTATAAAATGTTTAACAGCCCAAGAGTGAAATGACTCATGTGAGTACAGAGAACCTTTGTCAGTAGTTTAACTTGACTTTGGTTTACTGCCTGCTCAAGTCGGGAAGCCGGTACTGCTACTTTAGTAACCGTGCTCTTTGGACACAGTTCAGAGCATGGAGAACTTCTTATCCCCTGATATTCATTTACCATTCTTAAGAGTTTGTTGTGGCAAAGAAAGCAAAGACTAAGATGCTTTGAGAGTCCTTTTTGTGACTGAGTAAGAGGTGGGCATGGGAGTCCTGGGAAGGAGTTTCTCAGTAATCTATATGACTGGGAATGGTATTTTACTAGTCTGGGTTTGCTCTGGTATATTCTCTACAGTTTCTTGTGTGATGCTCAGTCTATGGAAAGTTTTTAATAAATTTTTAATTGATGAAATGATAGTTAATACTTAGTTTTACATAACCTCCAAGACTTTGTGATCACATCAAGTTTTTAGGCTTTGAATAAATTATGTCCAAAAAAGGTAAGAAAGGGCCCATTCTAGAAATAAATTAGAAGTTGTGTTCAGAAGCACCCAGATGAGTTGCCCCATTGTATTGGGCGTTTTGTTATTAAAGCAAAGAGGGTTATTATTAAATAGGCTGTGGTGTGCAGGTGCACTCCAAGGGACCTGGTACCACATGTTCCGAGTGGGTCCCCTGTGCACTGGTGCTCAGATCTGCCACCCTTAGTAGGCACCAAGGAGGGACGTGATATAAGGGGAGTTAAACCCTAAGTGGGTCAAAGAACTTTTGAATTTTTTGTCAGCTATCTGAGATTGAGATGCAAAGTAGACAGCCTTTGATTATGACCAAGGTTGTGTTTGTCCCAGGTTGCTATTTGCTTTTCCAGATGGCCTTCATTCACTAGTTATTTCCATAGGTAGCTATTTTGCTGAACTCAAAATGTAGCAAGCTCGTGTATTATCTGTGTTACCAGGGGCCTTAAAATAGAGGTTTTTTTAAATTGCCTATATTAGATGAAGTCAGCACCTGACAAATTGGTTCCTAAGACTCCTCCTGGTGGTGAAAATGTCAGAGAGCATCTCTGTGTTTCCAGAAGATGGCTCGCCGCTGGGACAGAGGAAGGAGCACATTCTCCTCCATGTGAATCGTCTCCCTAAGGAAGTTTTCTTTCCTCTCAGAATGACGTGCTAGGGAAATAACACCCAGTTTTGTAATATGTCATTAGGAAAAGAGTTTTGATGCGCCCAGTTTAATCCACATACTCATTTTTAGGAATGCAAAGCTTTTCGAGACTTACTTTCCTACCTGCTTTATTTAAGCAAATATTAAAACTGATTTGAACAAGCCATTTCACCTTGCTCATTTCCAGTTTACTCATCGACAAAATGGAATAATAGTACCCATCTAAGCCACCCGTCAGGGTTTCTGTATTCAAACCCTATCTGAATTGAAGGGTCACTGTCAGTTCCTCTCACATACACAAAGCTGCTAAGCAAGGATTTGAAATTCCTCATGTAGAGTCAACAGCAGCTCTTTAAGGATAGACTGAGACAGTGGTCCTCAACCTTCCTAATGCCGCGAGCCTTTCATACAGTTCCTGTGGGTCGCGAAGCACAGGTTGAGAACCGCTGGACTAAGAGAATGCCTTTGTTTAGAAAAATTGTCTCTAAGCATTTTTTGAACCTTTTTTATGGTTATCGTAGACCTTAGAGACAATCTGTATTTCTTATACTTCTTGGAGGAATTGCTGTCTATTTATTAACATCTATGAGAAGTCATTCAAAAATTAAAGCAAATTAAATACCTAGTTAATGGTAGTTACTGTTGTGAGAATTCATTTTAGCCCTGAGCTTCCCCTCATCCAAGGCCAGAGGGAGTAGGATGCATTTTCTACTCTGGTTTTCACCCTGAGTCGCTGCATTTATTTTCAGTTTATTTAGTCTTGCCTTAATTCATTCTTTCTTGGCAGAAGGAAGGCAGGGCCGAGTAAGTTACAGAGAGTTATATGGTTCTCAGTTTATGAATTTACAGTCAGATAACACATGGCATTTCTACTTCGAGAGAATTATTATTATTTTTTTTAATGTGGCTTCCTAGATCCGTGTTGGAGTGACATTATGTGAGGATGGATGGCGGCACAGCAGAATAAGAATCAGTTATGTGCCGGCCCTACTGGCTTCCTTAGCGTGCCCCGCCTCTCAGCACAGGGAACAGTGTTCCCATTGTTCTCTCTGGGAGACTTCAAGGTGTGGGGAGGCTCCCACCTGAGCTGTGGGGTTGGATTTCACGGTTTCTTGCACTGCCTTGCTTAATCGGCATGTGCGTGGTTTCTGCCTTCAGGGAGTGGGAAGAAGAGCCTTGGCCAAACCCTGTGACCCCTGTGCGGAGGGCTGGATTCCCACCCCGCCCCCCTTCCTGGGCTCCAAACAAGGATTCCTTTGGTTGGTTGTTATGCGATTCTCAAGTGCTGACAAGCATTAGAACGTCAAGGATCCCCAGATGATACACTCACTCAGTTTTCTTTAATTAAGTAAGCATGGACTGTATGTCCCCTTACCTTAGGCAGGTGGCTATTTTCAAGTCTGCTGTCATACTTCTTACTGTCACTCAGTATTTATGCAGTTATAGGGGGCCAGGTAATGTTCAGGTCGATGAGATTCATTCACACGTAAATGTATGTGTTTCTGCCCTTGGTTGTAAAGCTTTGTTGCCCTTTAGTGAAATTTTAAGCTGGAAGTGGTGAGGTTTGCCTATAATTGATTTTTAGGGAGGTTTTCATGTGCCTATAATTAATCATTTGTTTTTATCTAGATGTTCTGAAATCTTATTTTTTCAGATTGTAGTAAAAGATGTTTTCCTCTTTTTCTCTCTCTTTTTTTTTTTTAATTGAGACACAGTCTTGCCTAGGCTAGAGTACAAGTGGTGTCATCATCGTAGCTCATTGCAACCTCAAACTCCTGGGGTCAAACAATCCTGCCTCAGCCTCCTTCTGCTGAGCAGATGGGATTACTGGCCCTCCCACAATGTCCAGCTAATTTTTTTTGGAGGGGGGGGTGTAGAGACAGGGTCACTCTATTGCCCAGGCTGGTCTCAAACATGTGGCCTCCAGTGATCCTCCTACCTTGGTCTAATTATTTTTGCTAGCATTAAATACCCAGAGTGGATCATTTAAAACTAGATATATTCTGTCTTATCTCCAGGATGCAAACTTTCTCTTACCTCCATCCCTTCTCATCCATATTAAATGAAAAATTAGCCAGGCATAGTGGTGCACACAGTCTCAACTACTTGGGAGGCTGAGGCAGGAGGATTGCTTGAGTCCAAGAATCTGAGGTGGCTGTGAGTTATGATGCTGCCATAGCACTCTACTCACGATGACAGAGTGAGGCTCTGTCTCATAATAAATAATTAAATTAAATATATAATTCAGTGGAGTTGTTTTTTTGTTTTTTGTTTTTTGTATTCACAGATTTGTGTAACCATTACCCTAGTCAATTTTAAGTCATTTTTGTCACCTCAAAAAGAAATCCCCTTACCCTTTAACTCTCCAGGCCTTGTGTCCACATCAGTCTTACCAGTCCTAAGCGACCACTGAGATCTACTGTTTCCATAGATTTCCCTATTCTAGGCATTGTATATGAATGGAATTGTGTGCTAGGTAGTCTTGATTATGACTGTTATATGGTCTTTTGTGACTTAATGCAAACTTACCAAGGTTCATCCCTATTGTAGCATGTATCAAGACTGCCATCCTTTTTAGGGCCCAATAGTACCCCATTGTGTAGATAAATACCACATTTGTTTTCCCCATTCCCTAGCTGAGGGCCTCTGGGTGGTTTCCCCTTCCAGGCCCCTCACACAGCAGCTTTTCATCTTCTCCCATTGGGCCTCCAGAACCCATCTGTATCTGATTTTTTTCCCTTATAAAAACCATTATTTTTTGGCCAGATATACTGACTCAGGCCTATATGATCCTAGCACTCTGGGAGGTCAAGGTGGATGGATGGCTTCAGCTCAGGAGGTCAAGACCAGCCCGAACAGGAGTGAGACTCCATCTGTACTAAAAATAGAAAAATTAGCCTGGTGTGGTGGCAGGCACCTGCAATCTCAGCTACTTGGGAGGCAGAGGCAAGAGGATCACTCGGGCCTAGAGTTTGAGGTTACTGTGAGCTGTGACTCCACAGGGCACTCCATCCAGGGCACCAGAGTAATACCCTGTCTCAAAAACTCAAAAAAATGGAAAAAAAAAATTTGCAAATGCCTTCAAAACTATATACTCCGGCAGCAGTGTTTATGTTATGTAGGTGACCGTGTCCTTCTTGAGTGCAATCTGAGTCCCTGCTTTTTTCTGTACCCAAAGTGTCCCATCTTTCCAGCTTGTGAGTCCAAGTTCTGGGTTTGAATCATCCTGCTTCCATCTCCCATGGTATTATTTTTTCTCCTGTGTTCTTGAGGAACTTAACTTCAATCTTTTTTTTTTTCTTTTTGGGGGGACTACATCTTACTCTGTCACCCTGGGTAGAGTGTCCCCCTGGCATCGTCTTGGCTCATACCAACCTCAAACTCCTGGGTTCAAGCAGTCTTCTTGCCTCAGCCTTCCAAGTATCTGGGTCTACAGGCATCCACACTGCAGGCCCATCACCACGCCCGCCTCGTTTGTTTTTAGTAGAGACAGGGATCTCACTGTGGCTCAAACTGGTCTGGAACTCCTCAGCCTCCCAGAGTGTTAGAATTACAGGCGTGAGCCACCATAACCAGCCAATTTTAATCTTTTAATATGATTTAATATTAGGCTTTCTACAAGTACTGATGCTTGGTATCCTTGTCGCCCTCCTGAATTTTAGGGTCCTTGGAAACAACATCTAGCCTCAAGCTTTTTAAAATTTTCCCCAAGCATGAATCATGAAACCTTGTACATGGTAGGCGTTTAATAAATATTCAGTAGATTGATCAAGCTCAGACTCCCCCATGGCTATAATTGCCCTGGGTTAGGGCTGTTCCTTCCAAAATCTAACCTGTTTGTCACCATCAAATCTTCACTGTTCTCACGCTGCAGGCAGTCTTTGTTGGAGTTCTAGAAAACTAGTTAATCAGTCAAGACTGGAGTGCTTTAGCAAGTTTTGAAAGGCAAAATGCCTTTAAGTCATTCCTTGTGCAGGCTCCAGCTGTGTCATCTTTAAACTGTTCAATTCACTGGAAAAGGAAATTGCAGCTGAAATGTTTTCCACCAATGGAAATCTAGCCCCCCCCCCAATTGGGGGGGGGGTTGCCCAGGGCGACAATCAGCCTATAGATCCCCTAACCCTGGTTAAATTACTGGGAAGGGGCAGACACACAATCGCAAGGGGAGGCTGGAAATCGTGGCCTCTCCCTGTGGCTCTGTCCCTCCCCTCCCTGGGCTGTATCAAATCCTACAACCACACCACACTAATTAGCCCAAGAATGGAAGGGGTTGTCATGGCGACCAGGCCCTTTTTAAAGCGCAGGAATGGTGTTCATTATTGCTTCTGTCTCTAGCTGTGGGGGAAAGGTCAGGGTGGCAGTTGTTTTCCATATGAATTTTGGCCCAAGAGAGCCAAACTGAAGGTGGAATGCCCCTCAGAGAGACTGGAAGATGGTGAGTGCGCCTGAACTTCTTGGATGGGGTGGCCTTTTGGTAATATCTTTCAGGATGTTTTAAGGTGTCAAGTGCCCGGCTAAGGAACTGTACAGATTTTGTTAAATAGACCCTAAAAGAAAAGAAGCAAGGAATAAAGAGTGGGTCAGGAACAGGGAAAGCTTGAGAGCTCAGAGAGATTTTGGATTAAAGTTCTTGAGCATCAAATGATTAGTTATTAATTTAGAAGCCTTCTCTGATACTAGGGATTTAGCAAAGTGGAACAAGTCTGATAGTTCGTACTAGTCTTTGTGGGTTGCTACTAGTCAGATTATATTTCCAAATAAACACAGAAGCATCGTAACTAAATACCTTCAGGACAGTTATCCACCCCCATTTTTTTCATCCAGAGATAGGATGTTAAGAGTCACCACAGTCACCAAGGGTTATTTTGTTTTTATGTTTTTATGCTTATCTTACTTTTCTAAGATTAATTTAAATGCTCGAGACTTAAAAATCAGAGAGAGTCACAGTTCTTTGGATGTTTGCCCTAATTTGTTGGCTGCGCTCAGTTAAAATACTGCTAAGCAAAGACAATTTGACCTCAGTGTTTGTAGAAGAAATTAAATATGAGAGAAGTCAGCCTGCTAGAGCCCATGGCAGCCTATTCCATCAAAAGTTGTAAGGGAGATTTTCAAAGCATTCTTTAAATTTGTTTTTTGCCAATGTTGAAAGTGGGCAGAGTAGCATGGCTTTAAGCCTGACTTTGTGCTAAGGACTGACGGCATTTTTAAGGGTCACAAGTTAAGCTACTTTGCATTTTTTTTTAACTTTTTAACATTTGGCACTGTTCTTTGGTTATTTTACTCACAGTTGTATAGAATAACAAAATACTTATCAGTTAAAGGGGGACAGGAGTTTGGATTAAAAAACAGAAGTTGCATCCAAAAAGCCATCACTGGGAAATGGCCTGCTTTTTTGCTTTACCTTGAAAAATCATTGTCCTGACAGTAAGCAGATCAGAGAACACATGTCAGAACATTAAGTCTTGATTTCCTGTGTCTTCAACTTATATGTGCTGGGGTGACCTTATTAGTGCTCCTGTATAGGGTATTTGACTAAAAGTTGAGCAATTGAGCAAATTTAAATTCTTCATTTTTGTCTCCTGAATTCACTAGCTGGTACTGTTGCCCCCCCTTCCCCGTGGTCGTGTGTGTGTGTGCGCGCGCGCGCGCATGTGTGTGTGTGTCGGGCGCACACGGGAATATCCTTCCGTCCCTCACTGGAGCACTGCATTCTTTAGCTAAAAAACCTTTGAGGTGAAGTTTAAAAAGTCAAATAAAGTGATACTTATATGACAGATTCTTTTTTTTTTTTTTTTTTTTTTGAGACAGAGCCTCAAGCTGTCACCCTGGAGAGAGTGCTGTGGCATCACAGCTCACAGCAACCTCCAATTCCTGGGCCCAAGCGAGTCTCTTGCCTCCGCCTCCCAAGTAGCTGGGACTACAGGCGCC
>CAUYRH010155323.1:0-25774 GCA_963574655.1 Perodicticus potto | reverse complement strand
TATACATCCCTATTATGAGGCAAATTTATATCTTTCAAGTGTAGGCTACAGCCCACTTATTGCACAAGAAGATAGGGAAAGGGGAGAGGGAGGGAAGGGGAGGGAGAGGGAGGGTGGGGGGAGTGAGGATAGAGGGCGGGAGCACACCTGTGGTACATATTTGAAGGGTTAGGAGAAAACTTCTAAATACAGATCAAAATTGTTCTCACAAAGTAATGAGAAAGGCTCTTGAATGTTATCGCAATCAGGTTGATGAAAATATCTCTGATTGTATCTGAAGCCCGTACACTGTACCCCATGACTGAATTATTGTACACAGATATGATTCAATAAAAAAAAAACATTATCACATACTTCCAGTTTCCTTGTAAACCTAAAGAAGCATTAAAAATGAACAATTTCCCCTGATATGAATCAAATAAATGTTCTATTAAGTTGAGTGATACAGATGAAAATCAACCAATTAGAATGTTAACTAGAGGCTATGAAGGACCAATTACTAGCATCAGGTTAGATTTATATTATTATTGTTATTTATTTATTTTTTTCAGAGACAGAGTCTCACTTTATCACCCTTGGTGGAGTGCTGTGGCATCACAGCTCACAGCAACCTCCAACTCCTGGGCTTAAGCGATTGTCTTGCCTCAGTCTCCCGAGTAGCTGGGACTACAGGCACTCGCCACAATGCCCTGCTATTTTTTGTTGCAGTATGGTAGGGGCTGGGTTCGAACCTGCCACCCTCAGTATATGGTGGGGCTGGCGCCCTACCCAATGAGCCACCGGCACTGCCGTAGATTTATAAATTAACTCTCTCTGACTACAGAAAGTCAGTGTATCTCTGTTAAGTCTAATTATTAGCAACCAAATTTTGTTGATTTTAAAGTTTCCATTGGTGATAATTAAGAGAAATTCTATGTTAGAGCACCAATTTTGATATATTTAAAAGAGGGCACTTGTTGATACAGGTGCTTTAATCATTGTGTCTACAAGTTCGAAATAACTTAAATCGTGATTTCTTTACCAAGACAACCTTTTGCCTAAGTGTACACACAGTGGAAAGTCCACTGTATTAAGGGGCTAGAAAACCTGTTTTTGAATTCCACATATGCCATGTATGTGATGCAATCTTGGGCAAAAGCATATATCTCTTTGACGCTGTTTTTTTCATATGTAAAAAGTGAGTAATGCCATCCATTTCACAGGGATAAGTAGCAAACGAGAAGATATATGTGATATTGCTTTAGAAACTGTGAATTGCAATACAAATATAAGTTATTACTCTTTTAACACATAAGAAACAGAGCCAAAAAGGGTAAAGTATTTTTAAACTTCAGTTTTACAGTATCTGTTTTAGTCTAGAGATGTTTTCTCTTTATAAAGCAAAACAAGATGTCTTTATTATTCAACTTATAAACTGAATACAATGGTGAACTTTAAAAGTTAAAAGAGAAAAAAATAAAAAATTTTCTTTTCTGTTGTAACTTAAGAAAACTTCAATTGTTCTAGTTTTAGCAATATCTTTTAATCAAATATTTCAAAGCATTTTATGAACACCTTGACAGTTAAGCAGTTTCTTTGGCTACTGAATGATGGGATTAGGTGATCTCTAATGTTCTTAATAGCTTTAACCTCATATGACTTTATAAATTCAACCAATCCTTAAAATATTTTTATATATTAAGCAATTAACAGTGAATTTACTATTGATATTATTCCCTTTTCTCCATGTCTTTAGACACAACATCAGAGCATTGAAATCTATATGAAACCAATTATGACCATTTAAAAATAATGTATGTGAAAGCACTGTGCAAACTGTAAAAATATTAAATGTTAGTTACTACTATTATTACAACGCCCTACTTTGATTACTATAGTTTACACACTTTCTTAAAATTAAGATTAATATGAGAGCACAAATGATTAGGTTACATTGTTTTCCTTTCTAAGGTAAAGTTCAAGTTGTAGATGAACCCTTCACCTAGGGGGTATGCTGTAAACCCTTACACTGTGATCATTAGGTGAGAACTCACCAATTCACCTGGCTCCTTCTCTTGACCCCGTTCTTCCCCCCCAACTTGAATATGCTTGTGTTTTTGTCTAGTGTGGATGTATAGTTATTTTTCTATTGGTTTCACATTAATATTGAGTACATTACCTTTGTTTTCTCAGAAAAGAGCATTGTGACTATATGCTGTCCAAGGCAGGTATATTTAATGTGTCTATCCAAATGAAATTGTTTGGTATTTACCAATAAAAATGCCAAAATAGAGCAGACAATCACAAAACAGGAACAAATATTCCCCACCCAAATGGCTTATCTGTACTATATGGCTTATTAATAACTGAACAAAAAAATAAAGAAAAATGATTTGTTGTATGCCTTTTCAAAAATTATTTCTGAAGAATAGCAATTTTCTTTCAACATTCCAAGTTGAATATTTACCCTTGGAGTTGATGATCTTTTGGGCTTCAGCTCTGGTATAATAGGCACAGGCATCTGAATCAAAAAACACAAGTTTTGGGAAAAGAAAAATAAGAAGTCATATCTAAGGAAAGAGCACTGACAATAACATTCAATCTCTGAATTAAAATAAATGGGTATGATTCAACCTGAGCATCAGGAAAAAACATGTTTTTCTGGTGTCAATTTCTTAAAACTTCAGAAATAAAGCTTAAATTATTTAGGGTTCCCTGAATTTTTAAATTATATTTTGTAGTGCATAGTCTTTTTTTAGTGTTTTTTATTTTTATTTTGTTATTTTTTGAGACAGATTCTAACTCTATTGCCTATGGTAGAACTGGTGGCATCATAGCTCACAGCAATATAAAATCCTTGGGCTAAAGTGATCCTCTTTCTTCAGCCTCCCCAGTAGTTTGGACTACAGGTGCCTACTACAGCCCAGCTAGTTTTCTTAGTACAGAACTGGTCTGGGTCTGGTTCTTGCTCAGGTTGCTCTCCAACTCCTGAGGTCAGGTGATCAACCACCTGGGCCTCCCAGAGTGGTAGCCACTAGAGGCCTGTGCCACCTTGCCTAGCCTGGCCTTTTTTTTAAAAGGACTACTTACAGCAGACAGTCTAGCTGATCTTCTCTTTGGCTATAAGCAAAAAAATAAATCATCAGTTAAGAGAATTAAGGATGACACAAAACTAGAATTATTTTTTATTGTGATGAAAATATTTAGTGTAACACTACATATTGTCACTAAAAATGCAATTGTGAACACGGTTAGAACACACAATAGTAGAAATATAAGATTTGATTCTCCCTGCTGTGGACCCTTCATACACTAAACTAAGTTTTTAAAAAATCATAAATTAGCAGTAAGTTGCTAGGCTTAATTAACACAATGGCTAGAAGGAAGGAACACTTTTAGAAATGAAAATATAGCCCCTTCTTGCCAACTAACAAAACTATTCTTTTGCTTAAAAGGGAGAAGCTCACCTCAGATAATAACAAGCAAAATAAGGTCTTAAATTCCAAGAAGCTTGGAGTTTTAAAATCTATATTTTTCAGAGAGCTCATTGGCATATCATATTAGTACTCATATGGTACAAATACATTGACTGGCATCTATTTTTTGCTACTTAATTGTTTCCGGTTCATAAAATGTATGAAAATTTTTTGGATATATTCTAAAACTAAAGAAACTCACCTCCTGCCTCATATCACCTTGGCCTGCAGCCTATACAGAGGGAAAAAAAAAACACACACACACACAGAAATAAGGTCATACGTATAAATGTTTAAATCAGAAAATATTGCCTATGGATTACAGTTGCAATAAAACTGTTTATGACTTTTTCCTGGGTTCCTGCTCAAGTATCCCCATGTTGTTTTCTAGAAGCCATGTCCTCTATTAATGTGCAAATGTGCACAAAGATGCAAGTGCATACTTGACTGCTTTAAAATTATCAGTTTATTCAACTGATAGTCAATTTTATCCTTTTGTGTAAATTACATCCCCTAAAGCAAAACCATTCTAATTTTGAAATCCACTTCCTCAGTAGACAAGTGTTAAAGCCCACAAATAAAGGGGGATGGAGGCGGGCCAAATGAAGGCTGAGCTTCGTGCAATGTCCAGGTCTCTTTATGGACAGCCTTATGCTGTGCAACTGTAGCTATCTTTCTGTCGCCACTGACTCTGGACTCCCTCTGGATTCTCTCCACGTTCTGCATACAAGAACTACAGCCCCCACAATGCCTTATCGGGGGGCGGGGCTCTTTGTTACAATGTCAGTGTTTTATTCCGAGAAGTCGGCTTCAGATTTTAAAACTTCCCGCCACTACCTGTTACAAGGTTGCTGTCAGTTCTGTAAATTCCAAGACCCACTACATAGAAAAGTACAGTGGCAGGAATCTGAGGAAGGGGGCTAGGTAGAAAGGGTTGCTTTCCGTATCTGAGCAGCCATTTAGTCTGGGAATTATCAAGCTATTGTACAATTCACACCACTCCAGAAAACGGGGAAATTTCAGTCTTACTCCTATGTTCTAGGAATAGGGAAGACAGACAGTAATAGAAATAATGCAAAAAATATTCACAATGTCTTACATTAGCTATGTTTTATGATTTTGCCAAGTAGTGAAACAGATTTCGATTTCACTTTCAAGGGACTCAGGAATAAAAACAAAACAAAACAACAAAAAAAAAAAACGAGCGTGTATTGCACTAATGTACACAGCTATGATTCAATAAAAAAAGAAAGAAAGAAAGAAAGAAAGAAAACCGAGCTTGAATTTATTTTCATTCTGAGAGGAGTCGGGAATTATAAAGCGAGGTTTTACAGAAGACCGAGAGCCCTTTAACAGTTCAGGTCAATTCTGAAAGTCTAAAGTAAACAAATCCATGCTACTCCAATGTTAACAATGGTTTATCAGACTCAGTTACCCTATCACTTTTCCATCTTTAGCTAAAGAGCTTGGAGAGCGCCAGACAGCTCAGCCCTGAAGTTTCTAATTAAAGCGATGAATCTCTTTCTCTAGGACAGTTTGAAGTCTGCGCCGCCTAATGGCACAGGATTACCATTGCATAGCCATCTGGCCTGACAAGAAGTGGAGGAGGGAAGAAAAAGAAAAAAGAAAACGGGAAGAACAAAGGCAAATAGAGAAGAAAGCTGTGGCTTTCCTTTCCTAAACGGGACAGTTACCCGAGAAAAGCTAGAGGCAGAGGAAGAAACTGGTGCCTGGAAGTGTGGTTGGGAGAAGTGTTCTCCAATAGGATAAGCGGAGGAAAGGGGAGTGAGGTAGGCGCTATGGCTGTTTGTAATTCAGCATGGAGACACCTCACAAGCGATTCTTTGCCTTAAACAAAACACGCCAAAAGTGAACTACCAGTTGCATGAAAGACCATACTAAACCTTACACCAACTGCTCTTTGCGCTTCCCTTCCCTTTCACTTCAGCACATCACAAAATTGAACTAGAAGTCAAAACGCTTTAAAAAAAAATTCTGCCTATTAGAAAATATGTATTTCAGCAGCCAATCTCCATTCTGTTTTTCCATTTCACTTACCTTTCTTTTGGGCATTGTTGCAGTTCCTTATAGGAGATCAGCAGAAAAAAAAAATAATAATAAGGCCAAAGCGGTCTCTGCGTGGCCGCTCAGGAGAGCAACTCAGTTTTCAATGAACTAAATGCAACACAACAGATACTCGCCTCCAAAGGAAAAAAAAAAAAAAAAAAAAAAAAAAAGAGAGAGACCTCGTTATTGGCAACATTAAACACACCAAGACGCTGCAACCAAACTACGTGAATGGTTAGCAGGAGTGGAAGCCAGAGTGGAGTGACAAGCTCTTAGGCCAATAAGGGCAAGTGGTCGTCTTTCTGGGGCGTGGCCTGTGGACTTGCCACAAGCACTAGTATGCTGCCAGCTCCAACAGCTGGTAGGGTGGAGGAGCACGTGGTCTTAGTAGACAATTTTGTGCCCAGGCGCAGGATGGATGGGAACGCCAGAGTGTTTTTGTTCATTTGTTTATCTTTTATCTGTAATGACTGGCAAAAGCCACAAACTTTTGCTTTCTCCACACTTTCCAAAACCCTCACCTGTCCCTCTTCCCAGTCACAGAAAATGTTTTGATACCGTTGGTGGGAGGGTGGAGATGAATCCACAGGAGCATTCTGAGAGTGGAAATGAGGGGGGATGTTTCTCTGGTGTGGGAACTACCTGCCAAAGCAGAATGGTGGTCCTGGCTCGAGGAGGGTGCCAAAATCGTTAATCTCCTGCAGGTGGAAAGTAGCAACGAAACTGGGAGCTGACAGAGCAGAAGATCCCTGGAGGTGGGGATGCCGGTTAAAAACTATTATACAACTTGGAGAGAGTCCACCAAGAATTCAGTGAGATCCTGAGGCAAGTTAGTAACGGCAGAGATCTATCCCGAAGAAAAGAACTTATAAGATGAATTTTTTAATCCAAAGGTGGCATTTAGTGAAGGGACTCAAGAACGTGTCATGTATGAAAGTGCTTAAGACTCAGCCTGGACTGGCATAAGATTGGGGTACTGATCTGTGGTGCAAAATTTAAGGTTGTGCCAAAAACAGGAAATTAGGGTGAGATGAGTGAGGTTGAGTTGTGAAAGTGCAAGGTAGGATTATGACTTTATTTAAATTTTTGGTATTTTATTTATCATGGACTTCTTGCATTGATTTTGATCTTTTAAAAATACTTTATTAAAGTATTTATCTTCATTACTGAGTTTTTAGGCGACCTCTTACATTTTTTGCCTAAGGAAAGCATCTCCCTTGTCTTACTAAAGTTTATATGGTTTTCCACTCTAAGACATGTTTGTAGCTATTTGCCAATGTTAGTTCCTGAGATTTAAAGGTTTGGAATTGGGATAGGATTGGCGATTAAGATACCTGGGAACAGTTAGGCTAAAAACGGGGGATCCAGGTCCCATAGCACTTTCTCAAATGTGCCTTGCTTTGGTTATTCTAAGGGCTAATTGTGTTTAAAAGTGTTGTAACAACAGCTCACATCCCTATTTTGGAAGGTTAATCAAAAAAGAAAGTTAACCTTTTCAACAGTCACTTTAGGAAGAATCTTATCTGTGTTCATGTGGATTAAAAGAACTGGTATCATCAGTTTAAAAGATAAATGCTCTAGCTTCTCCAGAATGCCAAACCATCAGTTCAAACTGAAATGCAAGCTAACAGAAGAATTCATCATTTTTATTTTTGCCCATTCTTCCCCAGCACCTATAGTGTGGAATTAAAGAGATCAGGTAGGGTAAAGCGGCCTAACTGCAGCTCATTTTCCCCTCGCCAATTTCATATTGCATTCTGATTCAAGTAGGTACGTCAGAAAGACATTTAAATTGCTTCCTTTGCCCACAGAAGTTGGAGCTTTCCATAGATGCCCTTGATGCCTCTTTTTTATCCTTAGCATGAAAGCATTATTGGGTGAATCAGGTTATGTTTCAATTATTTTCCAAGAGTTAAAAGGTAGGCATAAAAATTGGATTCAATAAACACACAATAACTACGAAAATGCCGTGAAGGCTATGTTAACCAGTTTGATGAAAATATTTCAAATTCTATATAAAACCAGCACGTTGTACCCAATGACTGCATTAATGTACACAGCTATGATTTAATTAAAAAAAAAAGAGAAGAAAACAAAAGGATTGTCTCATAAGGATAAAGGGGGAAAATGAAGGGATTGATAATGTGTCAGCAATAGAATGCATTCATTCAACAAATTCTTATTTAGCATTATTATATTGCTTTGATTTTGATTTTGTATACTAGCTTATGAAAATGCAAGACCTATGGCATGCCAAGTTGCATTATACTATTTCTGCTTTTAAGAATTTTTATAATTTTGTAGGATAGAGCGAACATATACATACATATTCACAAATCATGGTTGCTTATATGATCTGAGTGGAGCAACCTAAATTCAATAATAAAATAGGACAAAAGGATCTTTTAGGACTAAAATAATTGAAAGCTTTGGTTGGGGAGGAGGTATTTTGTTTGGCTCTGAACTGTTTCATAGATTGTTACAGCACACACGGGCAGGAAAAGTTTGTACTTGTTCAGGGAACAGAATGAGTAGTTCAAGTGAGTTGAAACAAATGATCATATTGAGCCTTGGGAGGTAAAGCTCAGAGGTTGGAGGTAAGACAAAATGTGCAGATCAAGGAGCTCTAGAATTCCTCTTAAGCTGTCAGTCTTTCCATCTTACAGTCTAACTTGTTGCAACTGTGATTTATGTCTGAAAAAATAGTCATCCATGCATGAGACAGTTTTCTAAATGTGAAACATTCTTTCGTTTTCTGACCCCCAAACTACATCCCCCATGTTTTTCTTTTAAAAGAAAAGATTAACCACGATAGTTTTTTGCACCAGGTTTAGGCTCTGCCTATGCTATATTATTGCCTCTGATTGCAGCCCCATTGTCATATATATCCTTACCTAGCAAATGTCTATCAAACTGCTCAAATCTCAGTGAGGGTGCATTAAAAACAATCATCCTTCACTGAGAAAACAGTGGTGATCTGTCAAATGTGTTGTGTGTCAGAAACAAACATGTTCATTAAGAAAAATACTCAATTTAGTAACCCAATGCCATTTAAACAGAGACTAAAGTTAAATTCTAGATTTTTAAGATGCTCAGAGGAACTGATTCTCTTAAGTTTGCCTCAAACTAGGATTTTTTTCCCTTTTTCTGTTTTTGGCCTTCATTCACTTTTTAGAGACTTACTTATGAGATGATTTTATAAACTTCTTATAACCCTACAAATTTATTTTATTTTGTTCTAAATTACTTGAAAGTGGCTATTAATTGGACCTTGTTTAATTTGGACATGTTTAAAGTGAGATAAGACACAGTTAAAACTAGTTTTCTTTAATAAAACTGTGCATATGAATGTTCTGATATAGTAATAAAATTCAAGTAGATTTTTTTAAGGTAATCAGCAGTCTATGGTATTGTTAACACTAACTGTATATTTCTTCAAGATCACAAATGTAAAAACTTACATGCAACAAAGGTGTTCAGTCTTAAAATGCTCCAAAGGAAGAATGCAGAAAGAAGAGAAAAAGGAAGACCCACAGGAGAAGAATCATCATGAAATTATCTTGTAAGGGTCACTTTTTGGGAGATTATTTGTATATGTATTCATTTTTGTGTTCTTTTGTTCTAAGGACATGTTGGAAAATATTTACTGTGAGGTTCCCCTTATGCTTGTTTACTTATTTTTCAAGGAATCATTCTTTATTTTTATTCTCTTTTTATTGTCAGTCTTTATTCACTTCCTTTGTTAAATGATACCTGACATGCTTAATTCATTTCCCACCTATTAAAACCTGGAAAATTATGTTTTATATTGGAATGAGTAACCATTCAAGCAAATGAGCATACTCAATTATCACATTGATTTTTTTCTAAAACTGTGTCCGCTCTGTTCAGAGGTACCAAATAAAATAAAAACATAAATAAATAAAACTGTGAGTCCAAGAGAGAGAAACAAAAGGGTGAAAGGCTGTGAAATACTTTGTAATAAAGCCTAAGGGGTTTTGGAGAGAGAAACACATAAGGACGTGGGAGGCAGGACGCTGCCTTCTGAGGAGATGATCACCCTCATTCCATATGGCAGAGGAGGGGATGGGAGTGCAGTTAAGACCAATGTACCTATTTGCATATAGTGTCTCATACTAAAACACAGATGTGGGATCCCAAATTAAATAGTAGAAGTATTGTGAGAAAATCATCTCTGAGAATGATTGTAACAGAAGTACCTCAGACACAGGTAGCAAAAACCAACACTGGAGAGCAACACCCATTTACACTTTTACTAACACAGAAGCATACTCACTTCCCTTTCTTTGAGCAGCAATTGTTATATGAAAACATATTAACTTTTATAAATTTGATTGAAATATCTCTTATTTGCATATCTTTAATTATAAGTGAAGTTAAACACCTTTTTATATGTTTGATGATCTTTTTGTATTCCTTTTGTGTGAATGGTCTGACCATATCATTTATTTTTCTATTCAATTTTTTTCTGTCATCTTGTGAGCTTTTCATGGGGTTATTTGTTTCCACATGGAAAAATTAAGTTTTTATGTAGTCTTATCAATTTTTCTTTATGGTTTCTCAGTTGTGTTTTCTTTTAGAATTTTAGAATTTAGTCCATTCACACTTCTCTGCAGAAATTGCATAGTTTCACTTTTATACTTAAATGTTTATTTGATACTCTAGAATTTATTTGGCTTAAGGAGTGAGGTTACAGTTTTATTTATTTATTATTACAAAATGTGAGCTGAAGTCTCAGCATAGAACTTTCCATTTACAAGTGAGGATGTTGAGTCCTACAAGCAATGTAACAACTTGCCTAACCTTTCTAAGTAAGTTATTAGCAAAATTAAGAACAGAAATTGGATCTCCTACTTTAACTTGAGTCCTGTAAATTTTCCAACAAAGTACACTGAATCATTGTCACCTTCTCTGCTTAATTATTTGCCTGACTTGACAACATTGTAATTTACTCTTTAGCCCAGCAGAAACTGGATGAAAAAGCTTATAAATTACAAACAGTTATCTCCTTTCCACCAGGAAATTGTGAATTAGAAAATAATTTCTTTTTCCTTGTATAGAAAAGATCTATACCAGGAACTTTAGAGAGAAATACCAGACATGCTTTAGACTAGTTTTTGACATAAGTTGGTATTGTTATTATAATAATACTATCATGAAAGGAAGTTGAGATAGGAATGGAAACAAGGTAAGATGGTGAAACTGGACTTCTTTATATTTTTTCTTAGGTAAGATCTCAAAGAGTTACTACTTAGAGATTATTAGTAAAGTACTCCCTATTTTTCTCCAGATTAAACTAACAATAACATCATACATTTGTTGGGGGCTAACTATGTGCCAGATACTTTGTTAAGCTTTGTTCGAATTATCTCTGATATTCTGTTTATAGCTAATTCAGCTAGTATTTGTTGAGCGAGAATTCAGGTTTAGATTAGTTTGGCTCCAGGATCTATGCTTTTTAAATTACATTTCAGTTATTTCAACCTTTTTTCAGTAATTCTACTTTTGGATTTTAGTTTAAAAATTCATTATTATAAGAAAACTCAGCATATAAAATGTTGCTAATCATAGAGAATTTTGTTTTGTTTGCTGTCTTATAGTTCTAAATTTCCAGCTTTCCCTGGGAAACAGTGCCATCTTTCCTCAAGCTAAGAAATGGTTACTAGATCAATGCTTGCAGAAATAATTATTCTGATCACAGCTGTAATTCTCATGCATTCGTTCCACAAATGTTCATCGAGCACTTACCATGGTCCAGCCACAGTATCAGGGACTAAAGATATAAAGATGTGAGATTTAACTCTAATTCTTGAGGATTTCTCAATCTAGTAGGTATAGGCATGCCTATAAAAATTACATTGTAATATGAAATGTAATATAATTGAGATATTTACAAAATAGTATGAGGGTCAGAGTAAAAGGCTTCTCACACTGTCTGGGCGTAAGGTCAGGAAAGGCCTTATAGAAGAGGTAAAGACAAAATGAGGGATGAGTATTCCAAGTTAAGGTATTTCCAATAATCTTATAATTTTTATTAATTCTGAAGAGGTAACATTTTGGGCAGGTGTTGTGGTTCACATCTGTATCCTCAGCACATTGGTAGGCTGAGGCAGAAGGATTGCTTGAACCAAGGAGTTGAAGAGAAGCTTGAACAACATACCAAGAGTCCACCTCTACCAAAAATTTAAAAATTAGCCAGTTGTGGTGGTGAGCCTTTATGTGACCTTGAGTTAGGCAATTGTTCCTTAGATATAATACCACGAACGCAGCAATAAAACAGAAACAGATAAATTGGACTTCAAACTTAATCATTTTATACTGAAAATTATATCTACCCCAAATTTAAAAATTAGCCAGTGGTGGTGGGGCTAATTTTAGTCCCAGCTACTTTGGAGGCTGAGGTAAGAGGATCACTTGAACCCAAGAGTTTGAGGCTGCCGTGAGCTATGATCATGCAACTGCATTCTAGCTTAGGTGACAGAGAAAGACTATGTCTAAAAAAATAAAGAGTAATATTTGTTAAAATGCAAATATGATGATTTTTTATTGTTTATTTTTCATAATACACATAAAATCAAATACATGACTATTAAAATATTTGGTAATGTGTCCTCTCAAATTATCTTTGAACCACCAATGGCACTGTGTCTACACATTGAGAATAATTACTCTACTATTGACACTGGTATTGCTCCCAGGGCTCACTGCAGCTGCTTGCTTTTTCATGTAACTGTATAATTTGCTGTCTATTTAGGATATGTATTTCCCAGATGGTACTAAATGAATGACATTTATTTTCTTTTTTTCTTCCTTAACCAGAGAGAAGTGGGACACTGTATTGAGTATGATTAGGTAAACCCCTGCAAAGGAACCATGCTGTGATTGGGTAAGACTTTATGAGTGCTCAGCATGAATAGAAAATATGAACTTGCCAGCTACCATTATAGATAAGCAATAAGCAAAGGCAGCTATGGAACAGACAGCTGATTTATGTAATAATTTAGCCTCCTTTCACAAGATGTTTACTAAACAAGACTGCAAACATGTAGCATATATACCATTTATATTTATGCCACATAATTTCACTGACATGAAAAATTAAAATCATTATCTTCTTAACATAATAGATTTGTTTTCTTGCCAATTACTTTAATTTTTCAATTAAATTTTTAAACATAAATAGATTAGGTTTTCAGTAAATAGAATTTCCATTATATTTTTGTTATAATGAGCATTAGAATATCTAAGTTTGTTTTCACTAAATTCAAAAATTGAATTAATCTATTAATGATGACTATATGAATATATTTACATATGGAAAACAAGAGTGACATTGGAAAATATTACTTATGCAGATTATAAAACTTGTGTAATATAAACATAGCAGCTGACTAAATGTTGAACTTTAGTCTGTTAGAAATCCTGCTATGTGCTATGCTTCCATTTCTCAATTTGTATTATTGTGCTCTTTGGTTACAAGTATTGATTACAGCCTGTTTAAGAACTTCATAATGACGTTGGGCCCTATTATTTGATTTCGTACTGAACATGAATGTTGCAATGAATTTTGGATTTAATGTTTGGCTTTTTATGATGTAATTATGATTTTAAATTTATGATAACAGAGTTACAAGTTTCTTTTCTTTTTTTTAGAGACAAAGTCTCACTTTATCTCCCTCAGCAGAGTGCTGCGGCATCACGCAGCTCACAGCAACCTCCAACTCCTGGGCTTAGGCGATTCTCTTGCCTCAGCCTCCCGAGCAGCTGGGACTACAGGCCACGGCCACAACGCCCAGCTATTTTTGTTTGTTTGTTTTGCAGTTCGGCCGGGGTTGGGTTTGAACCCGTCACCCTCGGTATATGGGGCTGGTGCCCTACTCGCTGAGCCACAGGTGCCACCCCAAATTTCTTTTCTTTCTTTCTTTCTTTTTTTTTTTTTTTTTTTTTGTTTTATTGGGGATTCATTAAGGGTACAAATAACCCGGTTACATTTATTGCATTTTTTGGAATAAAGACCCTCTTATACTTGTACTACACTTGATCTTAGTCAAAAGGCCGAGAAGCGATGGGACCCTTGTGTCCCACCTCCAAAAGGTGTACCACACTCCATGACCCCCCACACCCTCCCTCCTTCCCTTTCTCCCCTCTCCCCATCCTCCACCCCCACCATGTACTAGGTAATTAATTGTCCTCATAGCAGAATTCGGTACATAAGATCCTTGCTTCTCCATTCTTGTGATATTTTACTAAGAATAATGTGTTCCATTTCCATCCGGGTTAATACAAAAGATGTAAAGTCTCCATTTTTTTCGTGGCTGAATAGTATTGCATGGTATACACATACAACAGCTTGTTAATCCATTCCTGGGTTGGTGGACATTTAGGTCATTTCCACATTTTGGCGATTGTAAATTGAGCTGCAATAAACAGACTAGTGCCAGTGTCCTTATGGAAAAAGGAAAAATTTCATCATTAGATTTATTTCATTGGGAAGTTTTATTGAGATATAATATACACACAATATAATTGACCCATTTCAAGCATACAATTCAGTATTTTTGTGTATTGATAGCATTGTGCAGTCATCACCACAATTGACTTTAGAACATTTCAATGGCCCCCCCAAATAAACTTTTACCTATTACCAATGACTCCTCATTCTTCCCTATCCCCGTCTCATCTCCCAGTTGATCTTCATATTCAATACAACCTCTAAATGAGTGATTTCCATCTAGTGTGCTGGATGCCATGAGAGTATCTTAGGTGTGCTGCAAAAATTTCTAAAGATCATTAATTAAGTAATTTTTGAAAGAAGTTCAAAGCACAGTAAGTATAATTTTTTTTACTGTTTTTCATCAACATAATTTAAGTATGTCATGGAAGTTTAACTATAGGGCCAAGTGTACCATGAGATAAAAAAGTTTGAAAAACACTGCTCTAACTTCATGTGGAAATTAAAGTGACATAGGATAGCCAAAGTACTATTGGAAAATAAGAATAAAAGTTGAAGGACTCAGAGTTCTCAATTTTAAAACTCATTACGAAGCAACATTAATGAAGACAGTGGCATAGTGTGAGACTTATAGAGCAATGGAATAGAACTGAGAGTTTACAAAGAAACCATTACATTTATGGTCAAGTGATTTTTAACAAGGTTTCAAAGAAAATTTGGTAGGGAAAATATTCTTTTCAATAAAGGCACTGTAAAGAGTACATATTCACATACAAACAAATGAAATTGAATGCCTTCTCCAAACCATAACACAAAAAATTGACTCAAAATGGGTCACAGATCTAAATGTAAGAGCCAAAACAACCCAATTTTTATAAAAGAGGAGTAGACCTTTACGACCTTGAGTTAGGCAATTGTTTCTTAGATACAACACCATAAACACAAGCAATAAAAAGAAAAACAGATAAATTGGATTCAAAGTTAATTATTTTGTGCTGCAAATTGTTATCATCAATAAAGTGAAAAGAAAACCTGCACAATGAACCCACACATATGATAAGGGACTTTTATTCATAATATATAAAGAACTTTTTAAATTCAATAATAAAAATACAAATAGCCCAATTTAAAAATGCAGAAGTATTTGATATGACTCAGAAATTCCACTCCTGGATATATACCAGAAAGAAATAAAAGCATACATTCACAAATAAACTTATACACAAATGTTTGCCACAGCCTTGTTCATTGTATCTAACAAGTAAACCAACTGATAAATGGATAAGCAAAATTTGGCATACCAATACAATGGAATATTTCTCAGCAGTAGAAAAGAGTAAAGTAGTGATATCAGCTACAGTATGGATACATCTTGGAAAGATTATATAGTTAAGGAAACCAGTAACAAAAAGACTATAAATGACTTGATTTCATATATGTGAAATATCTAGGAAAGGCAAATCTATAGAGACAAAAAAATACATGAGTGGTTGCCTAGAGTTAACAGGAAGAGGGAACTTGGAGAAATGAAGAATGACTGCTAATTTTCATGAATTTTCTTTCTAGAGAAAAAAATATTCTAAAAATAACTGAGGTGTTCTATGGTTTGGGTATGGTTTGTCCCTCAAAAATCTCACTTTGAAATATTTTCATTGAACTGGTTCACATAGCCTTCATGGCATTTTCTTAGTTATTGTGTTCAGACATGTATTCAAATTGTTTGTAAAACCAGCACATTGTACCCCATGATTGCATCATTGTACACAGCTATGATTTAATAATAAAAAAAAAATCTCACGTTGAAGTTTAATTGCCAATGTAATGGCCTTGGGAGGTGTGGGGCTTTACAATGTGATTAGGTTAAAGTAGTTTTTATTTTTTCAGTAGATTACGTCAGATCTCAGAAGACTGGATTAGTTCTTGTGAGACTGTGTTTTTATAAAGAATACCAGCCTCTTCTGTTTCATTTCTCTTTGCACATGGCCGCTTCCCTTTATGCTTTTCTGTCATGCTGTGAAGCTGCACAAGGTCCTCAGTAGATCCCTCCACCTCATCTTGAACTTTCTAGCCTCCAGAACATTTTATCTTTATAAATTACCCAATATAGGGTATTTTGTTATAGTAACTGAAAATGGACTAAGACAGTGATTGTTGTGTAACGCTGTTGTACAAGAAACATTGAATTTAACACTTTAAATGAGGGAATTATATCTGAATGATATTATAATAAGGCTGTTAAAAACAAATATGAGCACATACAATAGATTATATTTTCCTCATGATATTTAAAAATCATATTTTATTATTAAAATAAAAAGTATATATCCTCTGATGTTGAATCCAATGATATTTCAAAAGCAGGGAAGGTAAAAGGAAGGACCTCAGTGTAAGCATAGTTTTCATATTTCACTGAAAGTAATATAATGTTGAAACCAGAGACTATGGTAAGTCAATATGTATATTGTAATAGCTAGAGCAACCTCCATGAAAACTATACAAAATGTACACTCAAAAACACGATAAGTAACTCAATATAGAGTCCTAAAGTATATTCAAGTAATCACTTAGTAAGGAAAAGAAAGAGAAAAAGAGGAATTGAGAACCAAAGAAAACAAGCAGAAAACAAACAACAAAATAGCAGACTAAGTTCTAACATATCAATAATAACCTTAAGTGTAAACATTCTAAATTTAGCAATCAAAAGATTGAGATTGTCAGAGTGTATTTAAAAAATGAACCAGCTCTATGCTGTTTACAAGAAACTCACTTTAAATTCAATGACGTAGTTAGGTTTAGGTTGAAAGTTTTAAAAAATGGAAAAATATACATCATGTAAACAGAAATTATAAAAAGGTGAGAGTTACCACATTAGTATTCACTAAATTAGACTCCAGAGTAAAGAAATTACTAAAGATAGGGAGACATTACATAGTGATAACAGGATCAAGTCACCAGGAAGACATAATGATCATGTGTGTGTATGCATCAAACATTAGAGCACCAAAACAAAAACATGAAATAAAATTTGACAGAACTGAACAGATAAAGACAAACCCATAAGTGTAGTTAACATACCATCCTTATCAACTGTTAGAAAAACTATACAGAAAGTCATAAATTTTAAAGAACTGAATAATATGATCAATCAATAAAATCTGATCAACACATATCAAACTTTTCATCTAAAAATAGCAAAATGTACATTCTTTAACATACTCATTGTACATTCATGGAGATAAATCATACTCAGGCCAATAAGACAAACCTGACAAATGCAAACGAATAGGAAAGATACAGCATGTTCTCTAACCATAATAAAATCAAATTAGAAGTCAATAAGGGGAAATCAACATGAAAATTTCCAAATGAATGAAAACTAAGTGAAGGTTCTATATAACCCATGAGTCTATGGGAAAATCTCTATGGAAATAAAATAAAACAAAATAAGGATTTTTTCATTCATTCAATATATATTTATTACATTATTGCACTATTTATATCAATTACTGGAATACAGGTGAAGTTAATGGTCTTTGCCCTCTTACATCTCATACTCCAGTGAGAAGACATAGAAAATAAAAAGATATTTATCCTACTATGTGCAAATAATT
The DNA here is from genome assembly GCA_963574655.1 of Perodicticus potto. Classification (NCBI taxonomy): domain Eukaryota; kingdom Metazoa; phylum Chordata; class Mammalia; order Primates; family Lorisidae; genus Perodicticus; species Perodicticus potto. Next base: position 8,168 of record CAUYRH010155323.1, on the reverse strand, counting down.
AGACAGATGGAAGCCAGGGTGCTTTGGGAGCACAGAAAAGATTATAAACCAGATTAAAAGGACAGTGCATGATTTTCCAAGTGAGTGCATTCCCTGCCTTTCCCTCTCTCTGTCTAACCTCTGCTCTCTCCCTGGCCTACTCACTTTCTTGTTTACTTCCAGCCCTTATCTTCCTTTTGTGCCATCTTTGGCCTCCCTAATTCTTAGCTCAAGATGCAACCTCTTTGTCATTCTCCTCCTGAAGTTGGTTTGAAGTGAATTCTGACTTAGCCAGAGGGATTTTTTAATTTAATTTTTTTTTATTTCAGGTTAATACGAGGGTACAGCTAGGTTAGAATATATGCATTTGTATTTATTAAAAACAAGGTATGTATATATATACATGAATTTGTTAGGTACAGTCCCTCTTGTAGTTGTGTCCCACACCTAAAAGGTATGCCATATACACTTACATTAAGTGGACATACACCAATATCCTCCCTTACTCCCCTCTCCAACATCCTTCATTCCCCTACCCCCACTTGAATTGAATTGAGTTTTTCCCTTATGTGGGTATGCATTAGATCATCTACTGGCTTCATATTAGCATTGAGTACATTGAATGTTTGCTTTTACATTCTTGTGATACTTTAATAAGAAGAATGTGTTTCAACTCCATCTGTGTTAATACAAAAGATGTAAATTCTCTGTCTTCTTTATGGCTGAATAGTATTCCATATTATACATATATCATAGTTTGTTAATTCATTACCGGGTTGATGGGTATTTTGGGTGTTTCCACATCTTGGCAACTATAAATTAAGCTGTGATAAATAATCTAGAACAAATGTCATGGTTACAAAATGATTTTTTTCTTCTCAGTAGATGCTTAGTAATCTACTTTGAGTTCTCAGTAGATGCTTAGAAGTCTTCTTTGAGTTCTTTCAGTATTCTCACACTTCTTCCAAAGAGGCTGTATTAGTTTGCAGTCCCACCAACAGTATAAAAGTGTTCTCTCCTCTCCATCGCTATTTTCACTGCAATTAGGTAGTATCTCAGAGTAGTTTTGATTTTCATTTCTCCGATGATTAGAGATGATATTTCATAGCCTTTTGTCTGTCTTTCTCAGAGAAGGTTCACTTCTTGTCTCTTGCCCTGTGCTTGATAGGATTCTATGCTCTTTTTTCTCTGAGTTCTCTGTAGATTCTAGTTATCAAGTCCTTCTCAGATTCATAACATACAAATATATTTTCCAGTTCTAAAAGTTCTATATTTTCTTGTTGTGTCTTTAGCTATGCAGAAGCTTTTAAGTTTAATTAAGTCCCATTTGTTTATTTTTGTTGTTATTTCAATTGACACTAAAATCTTCTTCATAAAATATTTCCCCAGGCTGACATCTTCAAGAGTTTTCCCCACACTTTCTTCTAGGATTTTTATTGATTCATGTCTGGTATTTAAGTCTTTTGTCCATCTTTAATCAAGTTTTGTAATTGTTGAAAGGTGCAAGTTAAATTTCAGTCTTTTACATGTGGTTATCCAGTTGGCCCAGCACTATCAATTGAAGAGGGATTCTTTTCTCCAGTCAGTGCTTTTGTTTGCTTTATCAAAGATAAGATGGCTAGAAAAGACTGGTTTCATCTCTTGGTTTTCTATTCTATTATGTCTGTGTCTCTATTTTGTGCCAATACAATGCTGTTTTAATGACTGTGGACTTGTAATATAACCTAAAGTCTGAAAGAGTGATGCCTCCAACTTTATTTGTTTGTTTGTTTGGGGGTTTTTTGCTGTTTTTGGTCAGGGCTGGGTTTGAACCCGCCACCTCTGGCACATGGGGCTGGCGCCCTACTCCTTTGAGCCACAGGTGCCGTCTCCAGCTTTGTTTTTATTACTAAGAATTGCCTTAGCTATCAGAGATTTTTTTTCTGGTTACATACCAAATGAAGGACTATTTTTTGCAGTTCTTCAAAATATAATGTGGATATTTTAGTGGGGATTGCGTTGAATTCATAGTTTGCTTTACATAGTATAGACATTTTAGCAGTGTTGAATCTTCCCAGCCAAGAGCACAGAATGTTCTTCCATTTCTTAATGTCTTCTTCAATTTATTTGCATAGGGTTTCATAATTCTCTTTGTAGTGGTCCTTCACCACTCTCATAAGGTATATTCCTAGGTATTTCAGTTTCTTTGAAGTTGCTGTGAAGGGAATTGTATCTTTGATTAGCTTCTCAACTTGGCTGTTGTTGGCATATACAAAAACTACTTATTTATTGACATTGATTTTATACCATGAAACATTACTGTATTTCTTGATCACTTCCAGGAGTCTCATGGTTGCGTCTCCAGGGTTCTCTAAGAATAAGGTCATTATCAGTGGCAGAGGGTGAGAATTTGACCTCCTCTGCCCACATTTGGATGTCTTTATATCATTCTTTTGCCTGATCGCATTGGCTGTAACTTCCAGCACTATGTTGAATAGTAGTGGTGCTAGAGGACATCCTTGTGTAATTGCAGTTCTAAGCTCGGTTTTGTCCTTTAGATTCTGGGTGTTTAGTTTGCTGGTGGTCCATTGTCATGTTCAGTGTGGGGAATACGTCTAATTATTTCCTTTAGATCTGGTAACATTGTGGTTAATATCCTAAATGTTTGCATGTTGGTAAAAGATTAGATTTCTCCATCAATTTCAAAGCTTAGTTTAGTAGAAGATAGAAGTCTCGTCTGAACATTGTTTTACTTAGGTGATCTTTCTCTTTTGGTTTGGAAAGATTCAGCTGAAAAGTCCACTGTAACCCTGATGCATCTGCCCATGTAGGTTAATTGATGCTTACTCCTGGCTGCTTAAAGAATTTTCTCTTTTATCATGACTTTGGACAGGTTCATAACAATGTGTCTTGGAGGTGCTCTGTTTGTGCTCATGACTCAAAGTTCGATATCTCTCTAAAAGAAGTGTTTCAGAATCTATAGTGATACTTGGGAAATTTTGATTTATGAAATCCTCTAATAGGGTTTCTGTTCCTCTGGGGCATTCTTTCTCCCCTTCTGGGATACCTATAATTTATATGTTTGAATGCTTCATTTAGTCCCATAATTCTCTGAATGAATGTTCTTCTTTCTCTCTCTTCTGCTTCTTTAACATCCTGGGTTAGCTCAAGAGCTTTATCCTCCAGCTCCAACATTCTTTCTTCTCCATGGTCTTATCTGTTATTGATACTTTCTATTACATCTTTAAGTTCCCTTATTGACTTCTCAAATTCATTAAGGTCCACCATTTCCTTTCTATATTCTTCATATCTTTCATCCACTTTTTGGTTCTGTTTTTGGCTTTCCTTTTCATTATTTTCCACTTTCTCATCAATTCCCTTTATTACTTTTTTCATCCATATTTTAAATTCCCTTTATGCCATTTTAATTACTTATAGGTGAAATCTCCTGAAATAGCTACCTCATGATCCTTTGTGGGTTTTCTCTCTTCTGGTTTTTCATATTTCCAGAATTTTTCTGTTGGTTCCTCCTCATGTGTGTTTTATTCTTTTTCACTTCCTTCACCCTCATTTTCCTTTTATTTCCTTATTCACTTTAAATTTCCTTATCTCTGAGTGTATATCTTGTAGTGACCTTTAGGTATAAGGCAAAAAGGAAGAGAAGGGTAAAGAGCAAGAAGGCAGAAAGGACAAAAAGAATGTATATAAAGGAGAAAAAAGCAAGTGAAAGGAAATAATTGAATAAAATGGGAGACAAAAGACAAAAGGAGAGAAAGAGAGTGACAGGAGAAATGGTGGTGTTCAACAGGGTGCTTTGACCCACTCTAATTACTGTAGGTCGTTGGGGGCCTGGAATTGGCTGGTCCCTTGAGGTCAGGGTCTCCTTAACAGCCTGTGCAAAAGCTAGACTCCACTCTACCAAATACAGAATAAAATAAGCAATATGTTGCAGTTGGGACCTACCCTAGATCATGAACTCATGGCTTCCTTGATTCATACCAATGCTGTGATACCCCAGCCAGATCAATGTTGTGGCCACCCCCAGTCCTTAGAGCAAAGAAAAAGAATAATAAAAATAGTTAAAGAAAAGTAAAATGCAATTATACAAGATGAAGAAAAAAGGAGAGATATCTTAGTTGTTGTATGAGAAATTTATGTAGGGAAGATGAGAAACGTAGAAAAATCTCTACCAAAAGAGAGAAAAATATGAGAGGAATAAAAAAGAAAGAATAAAAGGGGCTAAAAAAATGGTAACAAAATAAAGGAACCATTGCTGTTGAAGAAAGTAAAAATGAAAAAAATATAACCAAAGAAAACAAAACAAACAACAACAAAAACAACTAAGGAATAAAACTAAGGAAATAAGCCAAAAATGAAATACATATATATATATACATATTATGAAAAATGAAATATATATAAAATATGTATTTATATATATATATATATTTATGTGTGTGTGTAGATAGATAGATAGATAGATAGATAGATAGATAGATAGATAGATAGATAGATAGATATTGCCTGGTCACCAGATGGCACTGTGTTGTTAAGAGACAGCAAACACGTGCACTTGTGTTGCTGTGTTATATGTGAGCTGGCAGCTACTCTCTAGTTGCAGTGGAGACCCAGTCTTGTCTTCTTGACTTCTTTACTTTCAATCAGAGCCTGTTCACTTCATCTGCATTCAGTCTTCATGAGATTGTGGTCCTAAAGTGCTCTCAGATTTCTTAGAAGGTACACTAAAGAGTGCCCCTGATAATAACATGGCCTTCCTGGCCCAATGATGACCTGAGCTCAGTAGGTGTGCCAAAGCCATCCATGCACTAGGACCCTGTGGGCTGTTCCTCCTGCATGGCCTTCCTACAATAGCAGCATCCTGCTAGTAGCCAAAGTCAAAGGGAGTTCCATCCCATCTGGTATTCAATCCCAGGCACCAGGTGCTATTTGAGATTACTTATTTGCTTAAGCCTTTCCAAGGAAGCTCCAGTGAGCACCTCAGTCCAAAAAAAAAAAGACTATGGTACATCCCTTTCCTGTCCCTAGTCCCCACAGAAGGGCCAGCAGCCAGTTGGCCTCTGCCCATACCCAGGCACTTGCTTTCTGTGTTGGTTTTCCTCTACTCCAAGCCTCTTTTATGGCTCCTGAAGTATCCTACTGCTTCACTGTGCTCCCAGAGTGATGTTTCTGGGTAGATTCCCCAAGCCAGATATGGCTGGAGTCCTCTCTTCCCTGTCTCACCATGAGTGGTTGATAAAGAAATGTCTCTAGTCCACCATCTTGCTTATCCCCTAAAATAAGCATATTAAAATATAGGCGGTCCAGCTAAAGCAGTGGTTAGGGAGGAATTCATACCACTAAATACATTAAACAAGTGGCAATATCTCAAATCAACATTCTAATTTCTCCAAGGAATTAGAAAAAGAAGAGCAAGGTAAACACAAAGCATGCCAAAGGAATGTGAAATAATATAGCTAAAAGGATAAATCAATGAAATAGAAAATAGTTAAACATGGAGAAATATAAATGAAATAAAAACCTGATTCTCCAAAAATCAATAAAATTTATAAACCTCTAGCAAGACTGATGAAGATAAAATTGGAAAAGATATACATCAATATCAGGAATGAAATAGGGGATATCACTACAGATTCTTTACCTATTGAAAGGATAATAAGTAAAGATATGAACACATTTACTCTCATAAATTTTATAAGTTATAAGAAATATACTGGTTTGTTGAAAACCACAAACTATAAAATCTCAACCAAAGTAAAATAGTCCTTTCTACCAAACATTTAAAGAATAATTAAAATAAATTTTATACAATTCCTGGTGAGGATTAAAAGAAGAAGCACCTTTATTTGAATTAAAGTTAGCTTCCTAGGTAATTTTATGAACTCAGTATTATCTTGCTATCAAAAACAAGGTATAAAAATAGAAAATATATACATTAATATCTCTCATAAACTTAGTAAACATTCTCAATAAAATTTTAGCAAAGTTAATCCAAAAATATAAAAGAAATTGGATGCTATAAAAAGGTGTGATTTATTTTAGGTATGCAAGACTGGTTCAACATTTGAATCAATTAAAGAAGTTTGTCATATCACTAGTCTAAAGAAGAAAAATACTTTTATCATATCAATGTATGCAGAAGACACATTTGTAATGTAATGCCTATTGAAATTCCAAGCATTTTGTAGACATAGACAAGCTTATTCTAAAATTTATATGGGAATGCACAGGCCCTAGCATAGTTAAAACCATTTTGAAAAATAAGAAAAAAATGAGAGGAATCACTCCATAGAATGGTAAGCCTTAGGGCGGCACCTGTGGCTCATCGAGCCGGGCACTGTCCCCATATACTGAAGGTGGTGGGTTCAAATACAGCCTCCACTGAACTGCAAAAAAGCAGAAAAAATAGCCAGGCTTTGTGGCAGGTGCCTATAGTCCCAGCTACTCAGGAGGCTGAGGCAAGAGAATCACCTAAGCCCAGGAGTTGGAGGTTGCTGTGAGCTGTGTGATCCCATGACACTCTACTGAGGGTGATAAAGTGAGACTCTGTCTCTAAAAAAAAAAAAAAAATGGTAAGGTCTACTATTTAGCTACAATAATCGAAATAGTGTGACTTTGGCAGAGAAATAGACACATAGATCAGTAGATGGAGACAACTGATTTATGTCAATGATACAAAAAGAAGTCAACAAGAAAGGAAGTGTAGACTTTTCAAGAAATGGTGCTAGAACAATTGGATATTTATAAGCAACAATGGAGCAGGTCCTTAACCTCACACCTTATTTTAAAAATTAACTCACAGTGGATCATGGGTTTGCATGTAAATTACAAAATTTTATAATTTCAGGAAATAAAAACATGAGGAAATCTTCAATATCTAGGACTAGAGAGAGAATTCTTACATTTGACATCAAAAGCATGACATATAATGTGAATATTTGATAAATTGTGCCTCATCAAAACCTCAAGCTTTTGCTCTGTGAAAGATTCTGTGAAGTGGATGAAAGGATAAGCTACAGACAGAAAAAAAAAAAAAAAGCAAGTCACATATCAAATGTCTAGTATAAATAAACTCTCAAAACTTAAATACCCCCCAAAATCCATTAGACAATGAGAAGTAATTAGAAAGTGTGCAATAGATATTAACAGACATTTCATCAAACAGGATACCCAGTGGCAAATAAGCACATGAAAAGATGTTCAACATTATTAGCCATCAGATAAATGCAAATTAAACCACAAAAATATATCACTATACACCTATGAGAACAAATAAAATAAAAATATATAGTGATATAAGCAAATTTGACAAGAATGTGGATAAAATAGATCATGTACACATTGCTGGTGAGAATGAAAAACTGATACAGTCATTCTGGAAAAGATTTTGACAGTTTCTTATAAAAGTAAATGTGCAATTACCATATGATTCAGTAATTGCCCTCTGGATCATTTTTCCCTGGAGTGTTAAAACTTACATTCATGTATGCATAAACCTATGCAGAAATGTTCATAGCAGCTTTATTCATAATAGTCAAAAATGTAAAAACTTGGATGTCATGCAATGTGTTAATGGTTAATATATGGAACATGTATTACCATGGAATACTGCACAGAATTTTAAAGGAGTGGACTATTGATACACGCAACAGCATGAATGAATTTTCAGGGAATTAAGTTGAATTAAAAAGCTAGTCCACAAAGTTCACACACTTTGTAAATCCTTTTTAAAATATATTAATATGTAATATTTGTGAAATAAAATTTTAGAAATGAATAATGGATTAATGATTGCCCAGGATTAGGAACAAGGTGGGAGGCAGGAAGAAGATGGGATTGTGGTTATGAAAACACAACACGAGAAATCCTTTTGCTAATGAATTTTTTGTATCTATTCTGTGATATTTTACATATAAAATTACACATGTGATAAAATTGCATTAATTTAATGCACACACAAATAAATGAGTACATAAAAATCTGGAGAAATGTGAATAAAATCAGTGGATTATGTCATGTCAATAGCCTACTTGTGATACAGTTTTTTTTTGTTTTTTTTTTTTTTTTTATGGTGAAAAGTTATATATTTAGAATTGGCCAGCTGGACTTGGTTTAGATGATCCCAATTTTGTTGGCAACATCCAAAGCATCATAATCAGGAGCCAGTCGAACATATGCCTTCTTCTCGCCAT
>CAUYRH010155322.1:0-10791 GCA_963574655.1 Perodicticus potto | reverse complement strand
ACTTGAATATCATCTTTGAAGTAAACACCATGTTAGACTCCCTGATATCATTCTTGAATTGGGTAAATATGTAAGAATATTGTTTTATACTACCAGTTGATCTCTTAGATGAAGTGATGATTTTTCCATATGTATGTATCCTTGAGCATGTTGTGACTTTTTAAAAAACAAAAAAGGAAAAAAAAGTATTTTTTAAAATGCAAATATTACCATCAAACTTAAAAAATGGAAAGTATTTTATTGTCATGATTGAATTTAGACTGTTACCTGTATTTTGTTCAGGTTTGAGACACATAAATGACCCCACCTTTGATGGAAAAAAAAAGTTGTCAACTTCCTCTCTTTCCCTTCTCTTGAGAAACATTTGCAGTGCTATAAATTTCCCTCTTAGGACTGCCTTTGCAGTATCCCAGAGTTCTGATAATTAGTGTCTTCACTGTCGCTTTGTTCCAAAAAATCAGTAATTTCCTTCTTAATCTCATCTATGACCCAGCTATCACTCAGCATAAGGTTATTTAGCTTCCATGTTTTTGTATGATATACAGATTCCTGTTGTTATGGAGTTAAACTTTTATTCCATGACAGTCCAAGAAGATGCAAGGAATAATTTCTATTCTTTTAAATTTGCTGAGGTTAGACTTGTGACCTAAAATGTGATCAATTTTGGAATATGTTCCATGGGCTGATGAGAAGAATGTGTATTCAGTTTTGTTAGGATGAAATGTTCTGTAGATATCTGTTAAATCCAACTGTTGAATGGTTATGTTTAAGTCTAAAATTTCTTTGCTTAGCTTCTTATTGGAGGATCTATCCAATACTGCCAAAGGAGTGTTAAAATCTCTGACTATTATGGTGCTGGAGGAAATCAAGTTGTTCATGTCTCTTAGAGTTTCTTTTATAAATTGAGGTGAATTCTGGTTGGGTGTATAAATGTTAATAATTGAAATCTCACCATGTTGAGTGTTACCCTTTACAAATATGAAGTGACCATCCTTATCTTTCCATACTTTTGTTGGTTTAAAGCCTAATGTATCTGTGAATAAAATTGCAACACCTGCTTTTTTTCTGATTTCATTTGCCTGGAATATGGATGACCATCCCTTCATCCTGAGTCTATATTTATCTTTTAAGATAAGATAAGATTCTTGTATGAAGAACATATCTGGCCTGAGTTTTTGTATCCAGTCAGCCAACCTGTGCCTCTTTAGAGGGCAATTTATGCCATTTGAATTAATTGAGAATATTGATAAGCCTTATAGAATGTTGGGTATTGAGTTTTTCAAAGTCCAGTGGAACATTTTTAATCCTTTCACCACTGTGGAAGTTGGAATTTGATCAAAAGTTTCTGAGTGACTTTACTTTTGTGGTAGAGAATTGCACTGGTCATTATGGAAGATAGGTCTAAGAATATTCTGGAGAGCTGGTTTAGTTGTGGCAAATTTCTTCAGCATGGGAATGCCATTAAAGTATCTAATTTCTCCATCATAAATGAAACTCAGTTTCACTGGATACAGGATCCTGGGTTGAACGTTATTTTGTGTTAGGAGATTAAAAGTTGATGACCATCCTCTTCTAGCCTTAAATGTTTCGGCAGAGAAATCTGCAGTCATTCTAATATTCTTCCCCTTGTAGGTTATGGTTTTCTTCCACTTGGCTGCTTGCAGAATTTTCTCCTTCATATTAACTTTAGTGAAGTTAATTATGATGTGTCTGGGGGTTGTCTTATTCAGGTTGAGTCATCCTGGGGTTCTGAACTGTCTGCTATCTGAATTTCAGATTCTCTTGGCATGTCTGGAATGTTCTTCATAATCTCATGAAAAGGGGCCTCTGTGCTTTGCAAAGCAACTTCATCAGCTTCAGGAATTCCTATAAGGTGAATATTAGTTTTCTTTGAATTATCCCAAAGCTCTCTGAGAGAAAGATCCAGTTTTGCTCTCCACTTCTCTTCCTCTCTGAGTGTTTGGGAGTGTTCAAAAGCTTTGTCTTCATGTCAGAAATCCTTTCTTCTGCCTGCTCCATTCTGCTACTGAGCGATTCTACTGTATTTCTCAGATCTTTGAGGGTTGCAAATTCTTGTCTCATTGTGTCAAAATCTTTAGTGACTTTATCTTTGAATTCATTGAATTCTTGAGACAATTTTTGAAATGCTCCTTGAATTTGTAATTCCAACTTTACCTCCATTCTATTAATCTTATTTGTAATCCAAATTCTGAATTGGATTTCTGACATCTCAGCCATCTGTTTATGAATGGGATCTTCAGTTGTATCCACCATATTATTCTTTGGGGGAGTTGATCTACTCTGGTTATTCATGTTACAGAAGTTTCACCACTGATTCCACCCCATGATTATTTTACACCATTTGTTAGATGAGCAGATAAGGTGAAGTTTAGTTGGGGGGCTCCTTGAGTAGCGATTATCCAGCCCTTTGCCCAAGAGCTAGGACTAGTGTCTGTACCTTTTCTCCTGGAGCTTTGCAAAGGACCTGTACAGTGCTATGGCCTGAGAAACTGGGGACCTGCTTGGTGTGGTGGGGCTAAGTGGCTCTGTCTTGTTTTCAGCTGGTCTCTGTCCTACCCTAGAGAATCAGTTACTCTGGGTTGAAGTCTCAGCTGTAGAGAAATACCAGCAATTAAGTCACCCCACACCCCATAGACAACAACTGGAAAAGGAAGATCAAACCTTCCCACAACCACACACCCAAAGTACCACTTTAAATAGTCCTCAGGTGATTGGCCTAGTTCAAGAGGTCCAAATCAATTGTCCCAGTCAGCCCCAGTCTCAGGTGGGAGAGTTCAAAAGGTCTCCAGCAACTAGATAGCAGGGGTCTGCTGGAAACTCAAGTATGACTCACTCCGGTGCTCTGTGAGGTTGGAAGGACCCACCCTGCAAATGAATTAATCTGGGAAGATTGATGCCTCCTTCCTCACCTTGCACTTCTGTCACACCCAGTCACTGGTAACCCCACAGGGCTATGACCCAGTTCCCTCCAATGAGCTGATGTTCCAGGGGTTTGCACCTGCCTGAGTCACAGGGAGATCTATGTTTCCTTGGCCAGGCCACTGCTCTCTGCCACTATCCTGCAGGGGGAGCTGAGGCCTGACAACCTCAGGTGCTTAATGGTGGCTGGGGTGGTTCGCTCAGTACCAGCTCCACCCCCGATTAATGTTGCTGACAGAACAATTTCACAGAATTTGTTTCTGTCCCAGCTATAATCCCCTGTGGATCAGATGCTGTTTGAGTTCAGAGAAACTGCAACTCAGACCAGGTCTGTGACGCTGCCTGGAGCTGGGGTATCGGTCTTGGCTGCAGTCTGTGTTGGGTTGGGTGCAGTTAGAGCTCACACTCAGTGTTTGGTTTCCCACCTGCTTTTGTCTCAGCTATGATCCTCTGAAGGCCGGTTGTGTCTTAGGCTCACTAAAGCAGTCCTGGCTCAGCCCCACTCAGCTGGGAGTATCGTCTCTGTGCACACATATTCTAGTCCCCGTGCTCCACCCAGGTAGGTACCACCTCAGGCATACTTTTTACTCACAGGGCCTGCATTTCAATCCCAGATCTGTTCTGCCAGTGGCTGCCACCAGAGAAGATGCCTAGCTTCCTCTGGTTGACCAGAGAGCCAGGGAGTATCTCTTCAAAATATCCCCAGGGGTGTGCAAAATATCCCCAGGGGTGTGAGCCCTATTGTTCCCAATGCCACTGTTGCTGCTGCTCTGTGACACAGGGCACCTCCTTTCCCTCTCCTGTAGGGTTCCCTCAGCCTCAGTTCACCCAAGAATTGTTATTATTATCAATACACACACCACTGGAAGGTTTGGATGATGATCAGTTCTTCTGTAACTGCTTTCTGATAACTTAGGGTCATAGATTTGTCTCTACCTGAGAATCCAACTGAGGATTGTGAAGACAGAGAGACTGAAATCAGTTGGTCTTAAAAAGTGGGCTAGGGACTTTGTAAGATGGAAACAGCAAGGGCTCAAATTTGGTTTTATATGAATGCTATCAAGTAGCAGAAAAATGCAGGGACTGAAAATGAGTGTTAAAAGTAAAGCTGTTATGGATCCTAAGAGAAATGTTAATCAAGAGAATTATAACCACACATGGAGTTTGAAATACTACCAATGAAATGCTCCAAAACTTCCTTGTTTATGAATGTAAATTAGAAAAAGTTTATTAAGATTAGGACGGGCTAAAGTGGAGCTTCTACTAGTGCCATCTTTGGGGTGTTAAAATTTTGTTAAAAAGGAATTTTAGATCTAAAGTTTCCTGCTTTGAGCCCCAGTGGGCCTTATACAAAGATTTGGCAATTAACCCTAGTGAGGGATCCATATACAGAAGTACCCTATTAGCCCAAGAAAGGCTCTTCTAAGATCCCTTTTCATTGCCAGAGTATCCATAGAAAAGATAAGCTGTTGCACTGAGTGGCAATAGCTCACTTTCTGAGAGATAACAGGAATCCCAGTTAAGTAACTGATATTGATTAATCTGAGCCTTTCCTGATAAAACCCCATATCCTTATGTGCAAAATGTATGAGAAGGGCAATAGTGTTGTTGAGTGAAGTAGGATGATCAGGACTGCAAATGAGGAGGTCATCAACATACTGGAGAAGTAAGCTGCTTGGTAAAGAAAGTGTAGGCAAGTCCTGGGGTAAAGCCTGTCCAAACAGGTGGGGGCTATCTCTGAACCCCTAAAGAAGTCCAGGTGAACTGTTATGAATGATTCATGTTGGAGTTGTTCCAGAAGAAAGCCAAAAGGTACTGAGCATCAGGAGGGAGAGATATGATGAAGAAGGCATCTCTGAGGTCAAGAATAATGAAAAATTATATATCAGGTGGTACAAGGGATGGGGGCCACTGGATGTAGGGGGATAACAGTTTCATTAATAATAGATAGGACCCAGACTAGGTGATGGGAATCATTTGGCTTCTTGACTAGAGGTATTACAGGGAAAATTTATGCCACAAAGGAGGCCAGGCTGAAGAAATTTAGTAATAAGAAGCTTAAGTCCTCTAAGGTTATCTAGCTTAAGAGGCTATTAAGTTCTGCAAGGGAAATGAGTAGGGTCTTTCAATGAGATAGAAATGGAGTGTATATGTTCTTGTTTTTCTGGAGTGCTAGTGTCCTGTACCTCATGTGGCATCTGTTGAAATACCTTGGTAAGAAGGGAAGCGGGAAGGTCCTGGAGATGGTCTAATAATGCCCTTCCTAAAACCAAAGTAAGAGAACCTGAAAGGTTAGAAGAAATTGCATGCCTAATCTGACCATGACATTTCTTCCCAGCAGTGGAGTAGGGCAATTGGGAAGTATTAAAAAGTAATGAGCCAAGAATTGATCTCCTAGCAAGTATGAGAGTTATGGAGTACATAGGGGATTTTATATTTTACCTTTAGTTCTGATGATAAAAATCGGAGAGGGAATTAAGATCCCCAAAACTCAGAAACAGCAGAATATGTGGCTCTGGTATCAATTATAAAATCAATTTGCTTACCTGAGACAGATATACCATGTGAGCAATAAACACAATAGAGCTAGAATGGCTATATTAATGCCAGACAAGATATAACTAGAGACAAAAATAGACATTTTGTAATGATTAAAAGAATAAACTTATTAGAAAATGTAATAATTATAAATATATAAGCCTAACAACAGAGATCCAAAATATATGAAGTAATAATTAACAAAATTAAAAGGATATTCATTATAGCCTTATTCATAACAGCCAAGCAGTGGAAGAAATTCAAATGTCCATTAGCAGATGGAAGGATAAATAAAATGAGGTTTATACATACAATGAGCCTTATCCAGCCTTACAAAAACAAAAAAAATATTATCCAGCCTTACAAAAACAAAAAAAAGGGAAATTCTGTCATCTGCTTCGCATGGATAAACTTAGAGGACATTATGGTAAGTGAAATAAGCCAGTCACAAAAGGACAGATACTATATGATCCTACTTGTATGAGGTATCTGAAGTAGTCAAACTCAAAGAAATAGAAAGTAGAATGGTGTTTTCCAAAACCTAAGAGAAGAAAATCAGGAGTGTTTATTCAATAGGTATAGAATTTCAGTTTTGCAAGATGAAAAACGTTTAGAGATCTATAACAAGTGAGTATACTTAACAGTACTGAACTGTACACTTAAAAATGGTTACAATAGAAAATTTTATGTTATTTTTATCACAGTTAAAAATAAAAATTAAAGAAATTGAAAGAACAAACAATTCAATAATCATAGTTAGAGATTTCAGTACCCTGAAGTCAATAATCATGAAAAATACAGAAGACCATGCTAATAACTAATTCAGCCTAACTAACATCTATAAACACTCACCTGACGACAGCAAAATACACATTCTTTTCAAGCATGCATTGAATAGTCTTAAAGATAGATTATATTTGAGGCCATAAAACATGTTTCAATAATTTAAAAGGATTGAATACCTCCCATGATCACAGCAGAATTAAATTAAAAATCAAGAACAGAAATAAATTTGGGGAATCCCCAAATATTTGAAAATTAAACATCACACTACAAACTAACCTATGTGTCAAAGAGAAAAAAAAATCACAAGGAAATTAGAAAATACTTAAATTGAATGAAAACAAAAACAAACTACATAAAAAGTATATGTTATGGGAAGCAACTAAAGTAATGCTTAGATGAAAATATGTAGCTTTAAACATTTATATTTAAAAAGTGGAGCCACCTCATACTGGTCAAGGGAATGATACAAAAGAACATATCCTTATTTCTTTCTTTCTTTTTTCTTCTTCTTTTTTTTTTTTTTTTGAGACAGAGTCTCACTATGTCGCTCTTGGTAGAGTGCTGTGGCATCACAACTCACAGCAACCTCAAACTCTTGGGCTTAAGTGATTCTGTTGCCTCAGCCTCCCAAGTAGCTGAGACTACAGGGGCCCACCACAATGCCTGGCTATTGTTTTGTTGTAGTTGTTATTGTTTGGCAGGCCTGGGCTGGGTTCAAAACCACCATCTCCAGTGTATGTGGCTGGTGCCCTAGCTGCTGAGCTACAGGTGCTGAGCCATAAGAGAACATTTCAATTCTAAGTATTTATACACCTAACTTAAATGCTCTGAGGTTAATGAAATAGACATTGATTGTTCTGATCAATGTGATATTCCATAACACCATAATAGCTGGATATTTTAACACCCCACTGATACACTGGACAGATCCACTAAAGAAACTAAACAAAGATACAAGAGACTTGAATGAGACCCTAGAAAAAATGGGATTAATAGACATATACATGCCAGGTGTGGTGGCTAACACCTGTAATCCTAGCACTCTGGGAGGCCAAGGCTGGTGGATTGCCTGAGTTCACGGGTTCCAGCCTGCACAAGAGCGAGATCTCATCTCTAAAAATAGCCAGGCATTGTGAGAGGTGTCTATAGTCCCAGCTTCTTGGGACGCTGAGGCAAGAGAATTTCTTGAGCCCAAGAGTTTGAGGTTGCTGTGAGCTGTGACACCATCACACTCTACCAAAGGTGACAAAATGAGACTTTGTCTCAAAAAACAAACAAAAAAGACATATATAGAACAAGCCATCCCAAAGCTAAAGAATATACATTCTTTTCATCAGCCCATAGAACATACTCCAAAATAAATCATATCCTAGAAAACAAATCAAAGCTCAACAAAATTAAAATAATTGAAATTATACCTTGTATCACTTCAGACTACAAGGCAATAAAGGTGGAACTCAACTCTGACAAAATTTTCTTCCCCACACAAAGGCATGGAAATTAAACAACCTTATGCTGAATGACAGTTGAGTCAAGGAAGAGGAAAAGGAAGAAATTATTAAATTCCTCAAACATAACAACAATGAAGCTACAAATTACTGTGGAATACTGCAAAAGCAGTCCTAAGAGTGAAATGTATCGTATTAGATTCCTACATCTGAAAAACAAAAAGAAAGCCTATCAACAACCTAATGAACCATCTTATGGAACTGGAAAAGGAAGAGCAATCCAATCCCAAGCTTAGCAGAAGAAAGGAAATGACCACAATTAAATCAGAAATAAATGAAATTGAAAACAAAAGAATCATTCAGAAAACTGATAAAACAAAAAGTTGGTTGTTCAAAAAGATAAATAAAATTAATAAATCTTTAGCCAGATTAACTGAAAACAGAAAAATAAAATCTCTAATAATGTCAATTAAAAATAAAATGGGGGGGCTTGGCGCCTGTGGCTCAGCGGGCTAAGGCGCCAGCCATGTACACCTGAGCTGGTGGGTTCGAATCCAGCCCAGGCCCGCCAAAAAACAATGACGGCTGCAACCAAAAAATGGCCGGGCATTGTGGTGGGCACCTGTAGTCCCAGCTACTTGGGAGGCAGAGGCAAGAGACTCGCTTGAGTCCAGGAATTAGAGGTTGCTGTGAGCTGTGATGCCACTGCACTCTATCCAGGGTGACAGCTTGAGGCTCTGTCTCAAAAAAATAAATAAATAAATAAAATGGGGGGCTCGGCACCTGTGGCTCAACGGGCTAAGGCACCAGCCACATACACCTGAGCTGGCGGGTTCGAATCCAGCCAGCGCCCGCCAAACAACAAGGATGGCTGGAACCAAAAAATGGCCGGGTGTTGTGGCAGGCATCTGTAGTCCCAGCTACTTGGGAGGCGGAGGTAAGAGACTCACTTGAGCCCAGGAATTGGAGGTTGCTGTGAGCTGTGATGCCACGGCACTCTATCCAGGGTGACAGCTTGAGGCACTGTCTCAAATAAATAAATAAATAAATAAATAAATAAATAAATAAATAACCTCTTTAAAAAAAAACAAAAAATAAAAAAAAAGAAATGAGGGAAAGAGCAAGAGATGCCACAGAGATATGAGAGATTATCTCTGATGACTATAAGAAACTCTTTGCCCAGAAATTTGAAAATGTGGAAGAAATGGACCAATACTTGGAATCACACCATCTCCCTAGACTTAACCAGGAAGAAACAGGTCTCCTGAACAGATCTATATCAAGCACTGAGACTGAAGAAATAATAATAAAAAAGAAAAATCTTCCAACAAAGAAAATGCTATAATTCTATCAAACTGTCAAAGAAGAGCTTATACCCATACTGAAGAACCTATTCTAAAACATTGAGAAGAAAGGAATCTTCCCCCAACACATTCTAAGAAGCAAATATCACCCTGATACCAAAACTAGGAAAGGACCCAACTGAAAAGGAGAACCTACAGACCAAAAATGAATATTGATGCAAAAATACTCAATAAAATCTTAGCCAATAGATTATAGCTACACATTAAAAAAAGTGTACATCACAATCAAGTAGGCTACATCTCAGGGATGCAAGGCTGTTTTAACATACACAAATCCACAAATGTAATTCACCACATCAATGACCATATGATCCTCTCAATAGATGCATAAAAAACATTTGATAAAATTCAGCATCCTTTTCTAACAAGAAGACTTAAGAATATAGGCATTGGCATTTCTTAAACTGATTGAAGCCATCTAACAAACCCACAGCTAATATCATACTGAATGGAGTAAAACTGAAAACTTTCCCAATTAGAATTGGAACCAGATAAGGATATCCTCTTTTGCCACTACTATTCAACATAGTTCTGGAAGTTTTAGCAACTGCAATCAAGCAAGAGAACCCTATAAAGGGAATCCAAATTGGGGCAGAAGAGGTCAAACTCTCACTCTTTGCTGGTGATATAATCGTATACTTAGAAAACTCCAAAGACTCAACCACAAGCCTCCTAACAGTGATCAAGAAATATAATAATGTCTCAGGGTATAAACCAATGTCCACAAATCAGTTAAGCTAGTCAAGGACACAACTGCCTTCACAGTAGCTTCAAAGAAAATGAAATACCTAGGAATATACCTAAAAAAAGAGATGAAAGACTGCTACAAACAGAATTATGAAACCCTAAGAAAAGAAATAGCAGAAGACATTAACGAATGGAGGGACATACCATGCTCTTGGTTGGGAAGGATCAACACAGTTAAAATGTCTATACTACCCAAAGCAATCTACAGATTAAACACAATCCCCCTTTAAATTCGAACATCATACTTTGAATAACGGGGAAAAAATATTTCTTCATTTCATATGGAACCAGAAAAAAACCTGAATAGCCAAGGAAATTTTTAGTAATTAAAAAAAAAAAAAAAGCCAGAAGCATCACTCTACCAGACTTTAGGTTACATTACAAATCCATGGTGATCAAAACAGCATGATATTGGCATAAAAATAGAGACATAGACATATGGAATGGAATAGAAAACAAAGATAAAACCAGTCTCTTATAGCCATCTTATCTTTGATAAACCAAACAAAAGCATACACTGGAGAAAATAATCGCTATTCAACAAATAGTGCCGGGAGAACTGGGTAAGCACATGAAAAAGGACCCACACCTTTCACCACTTACAAAAATTGACTTCAGGCTCGGCGCCTGTGGCTCAAGCAGCTAAGGCACTGGCCACGTACACCTGAGCTGGCGGGTTCAAATCCAGCCTGGGCCTGCGAAACAACAATGATGGCTGCAACCAAAAAATGGCCGGGCATTGTGGCGGGCGCCTGTAGTACCAGCTACTTGGGAGGTGGAGGCAGGAGACTCACTTGAGCCCAGGAGTTGGAGGTTGCTGTGAGATGTGATGCCACAGCACTCTACCCAGGGTGACAGCTTGAGGCTCTGTCTCAAAAAAAAAAAAAAAAGAAATTGACTTCGGATGGATAAAAGCTTTAAATCTAAGACATGAAACAATAAAAATCCTCCAAGAAAGTATGGGAAAA
>CAUYRH010155318.1:0-18241 GCA_963574655.1 Perodicticus potto | reverse complement strand
GGGCGCCTGTAGTCCCAGCTACTTGGGAGGCGGAGGCAAGAGACTCGCTTGAGCCCAGGAATTGGAGCTGTGATGTCACAGCATTCTAACCAGGGTGACAGCTTGAGGCTCTGTCTCAAAAAAAAAAAAGAAAGAGGCCATTGTGGCTGGTGAGCCTGAAATAAGCATCCTGGTGTCAGATGAGCCTGAGAGGTAGGCAGGAGGAGACTCACAGGGTATTGTATGAAATCTGACATACATGCTAAGTCAAACTCCCTAGTATGCTTTCCCAGACGGGTTCTACATTAAAATCTGTAGGTGGGCAACCACCTTGGACCAGAGAGGCCCGTTGTACCTGCAAGGACACAGAACCTTGGAGCAGAGACCTTATTGTACCAGGGAGGAAGATGACTAGATAATTACAAGGATCTGCACTTAAGCCATGGGTCTCCTTCTCAACCACCCAGGTGATGTGGAGGGAATAATCGCTTTATTGAACCTTCAATTCCAGAGAGCGACAAGTGCTAGTGGAGCAGAATGCTGTTTTTAGGAGCCCATGATATCAGATTTAAATTCTTCATCATTTACCTCTAGGATCTTCAGCTATTAAATGAGAATATAAAGATTTCCTTTTCAGGGTTCTTTCGAGAATTAAATGACATATTGCGTTAAAGCGCTTAGGATAGTGCTTGGTTCATAGTAGGTATTAAAACATAATAGCTATTATTTTTCTTTATCTGTTAAAAGTAGACAGTACATAGTAACAGCGCTCGTTATCTCACAGGGTCAGGCACATCTGATTAGATTATGTGAAAGCTCCAGGCTGGGCGGCCTCCTTGTGGTCCTATTTCTTATTTTAAGAGCCAGGAGCTTACTTTTTAAAAAAGCCTGGTCTAATGTTCCTTTCGAAAGTCGGGCCCTTGCCTTTTTCAACTACCTGGTTCTGCACCATTAGAGCCAAGTGCATGTTTTTAAAACCGATTTCTCACTTTTCTCCTGTTTGGGGCTGAACGTTTATGAATCTTCTTCCCATTTGGAAAACTTCAGTTTGGGAAAGCCCCGCAGGGGATCGCGTACCCGCCACGCCCAGCGTGTGTGGGATCTGAGGTGGTGCCCGCGTGAGGTCTGCCCAAACCAGCTGGGTCTCCGCGAGGAGGGACGGGCCAATCAGAAGAAATTTGGCCCTCTGCAGTTTCCGTCCGCTCACTAGGAGGCGCTGCGGCGGTGGCGGCGGCGGCGGCGGCAGCCGGGGCTGTCGCGGGCTGGGGCGGTTGGGTTGGCGGCTGAGGCTTGGTGGCCATGGAGTGGGGTTCCGAGTCGGCGGCTGTGAGGCGGCACCGCGTCGGAGGGGAGCGTCGGGAGGGACCCGCGCCGCCGCTGGAGAGGGAGGCCGTAGCGGAGGAGCTCCTGGTGGATGCGCGCGGCGGCAGCGGCAGCGGCAGCGGCGGCGCGAGGACGCGGAAGAGGAGCCTGGAGGGTAGCGGCGGCGCGAGCCGGGGCGCGGGGACTGGGCTGTCTGAGGCACGCGCCGCGCTGGGGCTCGCGCTCTACCTACTCGCACTGCGGACTCTGGTGCAGCTATCTCTGCAGCAGCTTGTGCTGCGCGGGGCCGCTGGCCAAGGCGGGGAGTTCGACGCGCGCCAAGCCAGGTACCCGCTGCTGCCTCCAGCCTCGCGCGTTCCTTTGCGGCTTCTGCCGGGGCCCCGGGGCACCGCACCGGTGTGCGCCCGACCCTTCCGGACACGGGGCTCGCCGACCCCTCCCGGGGCTGCACGTGGCAGGAGGTGCCCTTGCACGTCCTTTTTCTGGGATCTGGATTGCTGGGACGTGGGGTTTGCCCGGTTCCCTGTTAAACTCGTGGTGCAGCGTAGGGGTGGTTAGGTGAATTGAGCGTGTTTTTTTAACCTACTCTTCGCGTGCAGATGGTTGGTTGTTAGTCGTTCTTCCCATTGTTTGCAGTGTAACTTACACTTTTTACCTGGTACTGCTTTCCAAGTGAAATGGAGTACCACAACCTAGACAGTTTTGTAAATTGGTTTGGGGGGAGGGCGTTGGAAGCAGCTACTGCAGTATTCTAACTTTCTGAGGGTCACAATCTCCAAATTCGTAAGCTATGGAATCTCTTCCTGGACCAATCAAAATTTGGGAAGTCTGAAAAGTTCTCAGGTTGTCTTTAAGTCCCCTGGATTAGTGGCTGCTTAGGGTTTGACTTTTTTTTTTAAGAGACCTTTAAGTATGGTAGGAAAGTGATTAAATCAAAGCTATTGTAACCCAAGTGTGTCAGAGCTCCTAAAATGATAAGCTAGCAGGACGTTTTCAACAGCCACTGTTTAAAAACTTTGAATACTGTACGAAGTGCTGAAAGCTTATTTTCTTAAGGACTTTCTGGAACACCTCCATCACCCTCCTTTTGTCCACTTGGAATGCAGTGAAAGCACAAAAAGTAATTCATTTTTTTGTTTTTGTTAGGGGTAGAGTTGCTTTTGGCCTAAATTGAAGTTGGTAGACCTTGTGTGTGCACTGGGAAGGTGGGGTCAGTTCTTTACCATCAAAAGTTTTTCTTTGCTTATTTAACCTCTTGACTGGATTGTCTTTGCATTGACTTCTGCTACTTGGAAGTATAACAAAGAATCAGTAACTCACAAGAGTATGGCACAATGAAGTTATATTCTGTCCTGCCTAACCTGTCACTCAGTTTAAATACATCCTTAGCCTTTGTATTGATTTCATATGGGGAGAAATTGGGAGTAGGTGGTTGTAGAAAACTGAAGGGATCAACTCATGAGAGGCAAAATAAAATGATGGAACTTTGCAAGTGGTTTTCACAGCATGTCTGAAGTAATAAAAAGCAGTCTTAAAATGAGAAGTCAAAGAACTAAGCTTTTTGTGGGGAGGAAGGGGAATGTGGTGGAAAAGTTGGTCTGTGCTCAGTGTTATTTTTAGACCTATGAACCTTTCCTTCTCATTCTTTTTATTGCTTCCAGGGATTATCTTGAACACATAACATCTATTGGTCCCAGGACTACAGGAAGTCCAGAAAATGAAATTCTGACTGTGCATTACCTTTTGGAACAGATTAAACTGATTGAAGTGCAAAGCAACAGCCTTCACAAGATTTCAGTAGATGTACAAAGGCCTACAGGTTCTTTTAGCATTGACTTTTTGGGAGGTTTCACTAGCTACTATGACAACATCACCAATGTTGTGGTAAAGCTGGAACCTAGAGATGGAGCCCAGCATGCTGTCCTGGCTAACTGTCATTTTGACTCAGTGGCAAACTCACCGGGTATGTACCTTTTTTTTGTCATTTTGAAGTCACAGCTGAAAGTTCCTTAACATAACCCCAAGCTGCTTGGACAATTGTGGGCACCATTTCAATTCCTAGAATTGATTTCTGCCACTTCAGGTGTTATTGAGCTGGGTGTTATACTAGGCTTTGGGGATACTTGATGAAGGACAATCCCTGTCTTCCGGGATGTGCGGTTTGAAGTATATCTTCTCTGGAAGTCTAGTCTATTGACTCAGAAAGTAACAATTTTGGTTCACTGAGGGTGCCATACTGTTAGGACTAAATTAGTCCATACATTTTTCTTTTAACAAAATTTTTCTTTTCTTTCTTTGGCAAAATAGAATATTTGGTGTTAAGACAGTAACTGATAAATATTTGTCAAATGAATGAAAATCTTCTAAATTGAACTTCCATGTGTATAATAATATTTCTCAGAAAAATTTTTTCAATAGTTAAATTAAGAAGGGAAGAAGAGAAATAACATTTTACAATGGCGCCTATCATAGTATTAGTGGTAGGTAAGTTCTGTGATGGCAGCTGGCTCAACCCCCTCATTTGACACAGGAGTAAATTTAGCTGACTGCTGATCAGAGACAACTGAAATAAGATGCTGAGTTTTCTGGCTAGTCAGTACTTTTGGCTACATTTGAAAGGAAGGAGAGTATTAGAGTGTAATTAATGCTCCCTTTGGTAAATTGATTAACCTCTCTTTTCACAGTTTCTCATCTGTGAAATGGAAAAAATAATAATATTTCCTGATAGTGTTGCTTGGAGGATTAAATGTAAGTCAGATACAAGAGTAGTATCTGGTGCTACTCTTCTGCCAAAGTGGAATCTTTTTTTTTTTTTTTTTTTTGCTCTTAACTGTTATGTAGTATTAATACTTCTGGAGTGCTTAAACTTATATCTAGCAGACCCATTATGAACATCTAGAGTTATACAGAGTATAAAGTAAAATTTATTTTCTTGATAAAACAATTCGTATGATAATGTCTTTAATTAGAAAGCTTGACAGTTGTATTTAGAATGTAATTTGCTTTATTAAAACTCAGTGCGCATACATTTGTCATATAAAGGCAGGAGTTCCTTTGTGTATGCTGGAGAACCAGTGGTCTTTTATGTTCATGTTAAAGCAGTCATAAATGTCACCCTGTGTCCACAATTATAATGCTTACAT
This sequence comes from Perodicticus potto, assembly GCA_963574655.1. Taxonomy (NCBI): domain Eukaryota; kingdom Metazoa; phylum Chordata; class Mammalia; order Primates; family Lorisidae; genus Perodicticus; species Perodicticus potto. The sequence continues at coordinate 13,796 of CAUYRH010155318.1, read as the reverse complement.
TTAGGAATGGGCAAATAAACACCATGGTTGCTTAAGAATGTATGTTAGAAAGATTTATGTATGAGAATCAGAAATAAATATAGGGAAAGAAAATAGTTTTTCTTCTGCCATTCTTAGTTCTTAGCTGAAATGAATCCCTGCAACAAGAGATAGGGGCACAAGAGAAAACAAACAGGAGTTTATTAACATGATGCCTCATGTACTATGTATACATACACGTACATGGGAGATACCCAGGGAAAATGAGTAAATTTCAGTTAGGTTAGAAATCTGGCTTATATAGCATCTTTAACAAAGAATAGTACATTTTTGGGGAAGTGACAAGATAAAGGAAAAGGACCTTGAGTCTCTAGGGCTGGCAAATGGTAAGAAGGCAAATAAATGGTAGCCACAGGTTACTAAGTTTTATTATGTAGATTCTTGTGATGCTATTACCCTGTTGTTTGAAGTTGTCTTTGGTGATCAACCTTTGTCATCCTTGGTAGAGAGGGGAGGTGGGACACCTTTGTAAATTTATGTTCTGCTTTTTGGCAAATAGAGGGAGAGCAGAGAACTTTTTTTGTTCAGTATCTACTTTATCTGGTTTCTTGCCTTCAGCTCAAACTAATCCTTATGCTAAAGTGGTGTATTTTGAGGTGGCATATTCTGCTAAACATCACAAATATATGTGCCCTATATTACAATTCACATATGTGGAGTCTAATACTTAAAGAATGGCATTTTAATGAGTTGTTAGAACCCATATCTAACTAAAATTTTATAATACTATGCATACCAGCAATCTCAAGGAAATTTCTGTCAATAATAAATTGTTAAAAGTAGTGTTTTACACATTTATGAAATAGATTAGTGGTTGGACTAATTGAAGTGTGGGTTTTTTTGTTTGCTTGTTTTAAGTTCTTAACAGTGTATCTGGGGCTCAGGAACTGATACCAGTTAGAAGTAATGTTATCCACAGAAAACACTTGATTATCTTGAGTCTGCTATGTGGTTGGTAGAAGAGATACTAAGTTATTTTGAGGGTAGCTTCCATTTCAAGGTTAATTCTAAATGGAAAGGAATGTTGGTTAACCACTCAGGCCTTGCAGGTATCGTCCTTTTGCTTCGTTTCACTTTCTTAAAGATATTCTACCCTTTACTTCTCTTCTAAGACATCAAAACCATTAAAGGAAGAAAAGATAAATGGACAGTCTAACTTTTTAAGCAGTTCTTTACAGATACAAACCATTACTTTGTTTTTTTTTTTTTCTTTTTGAGACAGCCTCAAGCTGTCACCCTGGGTAGAGTCCCGTGGCATCACAGCTCACAGCAACCTCCAATTCCTGGGCTCAAGCGAGTCTCTTGCCTCTGCCTCCCAAGTAGCTGGGACCACAGGCGCTCGCCACAACGCCCGGCCATTTTTTGGGTGCAGCTGTCATTGTTGTTTGGCGGGTCCCGGCTGGATTTGAACCTGCCAGCTCAGGTGTATGTGGCTGGCGCCTTAGCGGCTTGAGCCACAGGCGCCAAGCCCATACTATTGCTTTGAATAAAGAAAAATTTTATTGTTGGTCTCAAAGTAAAAAAAAAAAAAAAAAGTTTATTTCATTTCATTTTTGAAAGGTAATACTTTTTACTGATACCAACATATACTAATTATTTTTTGATAGTAATTAGGTAATTAATACATTACTTTGGTTCACTTTGACTAAAATGCAATCCAGTAATCACCACCAAGATAAGAATAGCTAATAAGCAGTCTCTTCTTTAGTAGGAATTGGGTCTGAAGTTTAACAGAGCCCAAACAAGCATTCTCTTTGGCTATAGAGCCTTCCTTCAGTTTGCAAAGAGAGGGAAAAGCTAGCATTGATTGCATACAGGGGTCAAGTGCTGGGCATTATCTGTGTGCTCTGCGTAACACACCTGTGAGGTAGATATCATTAGCCTACTTTCTAGACTAGGAAATAGTGGAGTAAAGCAACAGCTAAAATTTACTTCCAGGTCTTTCTTGCTGTAATCCACACTAAAATCTTTAGCACACTGCTTCCCAGTGTGTAAACCCAGAAATGTTATTGCCTGGGTTATTATAGTGCCTATTTGATTACTCTTTAAATTTTTTATTAAGGAAAATTTCAAACATACACAAACCCAGAATTGTTTAATGAGCCCCAGTGTACCTGTCACCTGGCTTCAGCAGTGCTATCTTACTTCTTTCCTACCTCTGCTGCTCTCCTCTCAACTCCTTGATTATTTTGAAGCAGTTCTTAGCTATAACAGTTCCTCTGTAAGGATTTCAGTTTATATCATGAATTACCACGAACTTTAAGTGCTTTAAAAAAAGCAAGGCACTAAGATCATCTTTATAGTTACTTTTAATTAGCATAAGTTCCACCATCCAAACCTATCCCTCAGTAAATGTGGAGTAACCTGAAACTTTTATGATTTTGGTAGGAAAACAAGCAAGAAAAGAATAGGTGGCAGCGGGAGATGATACAGGAACCCTGAGTACTAGAAGTGAGACTATTATAGAGGATGTGGAATACAGATAAAGAATGAATGGAAAATCTCTTTGGGTTGCTGAGAATGCCAGTTTTTAGTATGATCTTAGGTCCTATCTGGTTGATTTATTCAATAGATATTAACTGATTGTTGTGGGCCAGGCATGGTTTTAGGCATTTAGAGAAAATCAGTCAGTAAACCAAAGATCCTTGCTTCATGGAACTACTGCCATTGGGTGTAATTGTCACCTGATAACAGAGCTATGCTTCTGGTCATACAGCTATTGTGATGTTTCTTTGAGGGGAAAACTATTCTTAACCACAGTGGTTCATACTATAAAGATTTTAAACTTTGAGGTGCAAATCTGTTTTTCTGATATAAAGGTGCCAGTGATGATGCAGTTAGCTGTTCAGTGATGCTGGAAGTGCTTCGTGTCTTGTCAACATCTTCAGAAGCCTTACATCATGCCATCGTGTTTCTCTTTAATGGTGCTGAGGAAAATGTCTTGCAAGTGAGATTTTACTGTTTTAAATACTAACCTTGAATAATGACAAGAATAGTAACTATAGCTAAAACTGACATATTTTTATTATTCATATGAGTAATATCATAAAATGATACACTAAAGAAATACTTATTGTACTTGGCAGTACCTTACGAAAATTCACAGCCACTTATGTAGATACATTCAGTATTTGTAAAATGCAGCTCAGGATTGATCATCTTGGTAATGTTTGATTTATAAGAGGGCTCTTTGATGGCATAATTACTTTCCTCTGGTTTTATTTGACCTTAGAATTTCAGAGATGTTTTGAGGCAAAGACACAGTGTGGATGCCCAGCCACATGGATTATCTCTTTTCTTTTCCTATTTTCCTTGCCATTTTTTTTGCACACTGTCATACTTAGTAAGGATGTTTGGCACCACTCAGGGTAATCAGGCTGCCTTCTGTGATGGGTAACTTTCCATACCCATAATGTGCACAGCCATTATGCATAGAAAGAGAAGTAGAAAATGTCTTTTGATACTGCCTTTGAAAAATGATTGTTTTGTACTCATATTCCTTACCTCATCAAGATAGCCTTTCTGTCCTTAAAATAAATAAAAGACTTAGATAATTTAAGATTGTTGAACTGATGTTTATTTTCTTTCCTTCTCATTAAGGCCAGTCATGGTTTCATTACTCAGCACCCCTGGGCCAGCTTGATTCGTGCGTTTATCAACCTGGAGGCAGCGGGTGTAGGAGGGAAAGAATTGGTATTCCAAACAGGTATGTAAGACTGTGCAGTGTATCTTTTAATGTAATTCTAATTTTTTATAAAAGTGGAAAGTTTTGGATATAAGTAGTCTGTTGAATGAATCCTCTTTTGAATGAACATTCTTTTAAAGCTTGAGGTGGTGTTAGCTTGTCTTTGTTAAAACATTTTTTTTTTTTTTTTTTGAGACAGAGTCTCACTCTGTTGCCCAGGCTAGAGTGCCTTGGCCTTAGCCTAGCTCACAGCACCTTTAAACTGAATTCAAGCAATCCTACCGCCTCAGACTCCCAAGTAGCTGGGACTACAAGCACCTGCCATAACACCTGACTAATTTTTTCTATTTTTAGTAGTGATTGGGGGGTCTTACTCTTGCTCAGGCTGGTCTTGAACTCCTGAGCTCAAGGGATCCTCCTCCCTCAGCCTTGAGGGCTAGGATTACAAGTGTGAGCCACTGCACCTGGCTTTTTGTTAAAATTTAAAAAAAAAGTAATATTTATAGCATCTGTCATTTATATAATGCTTTTATATGCCAAGTGTTCAAAGCATTTTAGCATATTAAATCATTTAATCTTCAAAACAATGTGAGGAATAAATACTATTATTACTTCTATTTTAGAGATGAGACTGAGGCGGAGTGATTATAACTTGCTCAGGATTTTATAGTTGGTTAATGGTAGAGTGGGATTTGAATGTAGGCAGTCCAGGTTCAGAGCCTTTAGTCATAACCATTAATCAGATTATCATATAGCTGGGAACTTTCTTTTAATATAGGTAATTAATAATTGATATAAATAATTTAAAATGTTAATCATTTCATGAATTAAAATGGGAAAATTTACCTGTAGTTTAAGAGGTTTAAATTTATCATTGGATTAATTGAAAGTAAAAAAAATTCAGTATAATATTTAATTACCCAGAGAAATGTCTTTATGATTAAACTTTTCTGAAGATAGCAAGATAAAGTTGATGAATATCAATTTATTTTTCATCTTTATTAATGGGATTCAAAGCTCGTAGATTTGTTTAGCCATGGTATACTAAAATTTGATCTTAAAAGTTTGGTGCCATTTCTTTGTCCTGTTAGAAATTAGGGTGATGTATTTTATCCAGAGATGTACATAGCATTTCCTAGATGTTTTAATATTGAGTAATATGTTTGGGGATGTAGTGAAAGTGAGTAGGTTGATAGCACTATATAAAAGTTTCATAGTACTTTTACAACTTGGTGTTGTTTAAGTTGTAAAGCTGTGCTAAATGTTTTCATTACCTAAATAATATTCTATTTTAATATTCTTCATTGAACTTATTTTAAATGTTAGTCCTTTGAAATGGATGTATATTTTACTTCATTTAAACCTTTGAGAATCTTAAGGTCATGAGGTCAGAAGCAGCAAGGTTCTCCTTTTCAACTGTGAAATCTTTTTGCTTTTACTCCTACGCTTCATCTGTAGGAGTAAGTACATGCTACGCCATTATCTGTTTCCTTGCTTTTCTGGGATGTCACTAAGGATAGGAGGAACACATATTAATCACCACTAGGTCAAAAGGCAGCAAGATAAGATTCTGTAAGCAAAGAGGACCCTGAGTCTTTCTTTCCTACTATGAAAATCTTCAGCCTTCCACATGGGCAGGAGGGTGTCTTTGTATATTTTCCCTGTTGGAAGTATACTATGTGTTAAGTCCTTTTGTATCCATGCTTTTAAATTATTACTACAGCATCTTATCTCTATACTCTACTTACCCAGAGGAAAACCCACGTTATGGTTTAGTCTGTGCTCTTCCTGCATTTTTTTATGAGCATATATATTAATGTACACATATTTTATGCACATATATTAGTGTGTTTTACATACTCATAGTCCAAGAGGTTAAAACACACTTACTATCTAGGACTAGTTAGGTCCAGACCCAAGTCATTTCTTCCACTTACATTTATTAAGTACTCATTTTTGCTAGGCTGACTAGCCCAAAGTCCTTAGTCTTTTCATTACATGTATATAGTTTTAGATAAAAAAATTCTACAGTTACGTGATTTAGAACTCTATTGTTGCTTCAGAGAGAGATGTTCATTTGGGGAGTTTTCGTGACTAGAATAATCATTATTACCTTATTTTTAAGATGGGCCAGAAAGAATTACTTCATTTATCAGACCAGTAATTTCATTTCATGAGTCAGAGATGGGGCTTGATTTAATAATTGTTAAGTTATTACAACAACTTTATAAAAATTATTATAAAAACTTAAAAAAAATTTTTTAAATTTAAGCAGATTAAAACAGTAATATATATTCCTTGTAAAAAATTCCGATATTACCTACCTTGAATGCAAGAAAGCCCATAAGCAAAATGGTGATAGAATCTTTTTCTCTTTTGTGAAAATAACTGTAATCCTACTAGAGCAAACCAGTATTATAGTTTAATCTGTACACTTTTGCAAGTTTTTTCTAAGTGTATACATTAATGCCTATGTATATGTGTATATGGTCCTTACAAAAATGGGATCATATTCTTTTATAATCTCCTGTAGAATGAGTTATTTTTTTTTTTTTGGTTAAACTTTATTGAGATATAATTCACATATCCTACAATTCACCAATTTAAAGGGTAAGATTTAATGGTTTTTAGTATCTTTACAGAGCTGTGCAATCATCATCATAATCACTATTAGAACATTTTTAATTTTATTTTTTCATTTTTATTTTATTTTTTGAGACAGTCTTGTTTTGTCACCCTCTGTAGAGTACAGTGACATCACAGCTCACAGCAACCTCAAACTCTTGGTCTCAAGTGATCCTCTTGCCTTAGCCGACAGAGAAATTGGGACTGTAGGTGGCTGTCACAACGCCCGGCTATAGAGATGGGGTCTCACTCTTGCTTAGGCTAGTCTCAAACTCTTGAGCTCAGGCAATCCACCCACCTTGGCCTCCCAGAGTGCTGGGATTACAGATTTGAGCCACCATGCCTGGCTCTTAGAACATTTTTTTATCACCATAAAAAGGAAACCCTGTACTTACTATGTCATTCACTCCTGTTTTACCTCTAACAGACAGCCACCTGTCTATTCTTTGTCTTTATAGATTTGCATATTCTAGGCATTTCAGATATAGGGTTATGAGCAAGATAGGTTTTTTTTTTGAGACAGAGTCTCAAGCTGTTGCCCTGGGTAGAGTGCTGTGGCATCACAGCTCACAGCAACCTCCAACTCCTGGGATTCGAACGATTCTCCTGCCTCTGCCTTCCAAGTAGGTGGGACTACAGGCGCCTGCCCCAACGCCTGGCTATTTTTTGGTTGCAGCCATCATTGTTGTTTGGCAGGCCCAGGCTGGATTCAAACCCACCAGCTCAGGTGTATGTGGCTGACGCCTTAGCTGCTTGAGCCACAGGCGCCAAGCCACAAGATAGGTTCTGTAGGTTTGTTCTGAAGTTGAATTTGTATGTAAGTTGGAACGGGTACATTTAACTATAACTTGTAATAGCCCCTGTTTGTAAGTGCGAGTTGTATGTAAGTTGGATATTTGTAACTCAGGGACTGCCTATAAATGGAATCATATAATATGTGGTCTTTTGTGTCTAGCTTCTTTTACTTACTATAATGTATTTGAGGTTGTCTGTTTAGAGACAGATGGAGACTGCATAAGAAAATGTTATTTGGGAATGGGCATTGGAATGCCAACACATAGTATGTGAACCATAGTAAACTATGTGTGTATTCATCATTGTAGAAAAGGAAAAGTAAGGTTTTTATAGGAAAAAATGAAGAGTATAATAGACCTTTGTGGCCTTCGCTGGCTCTTTTGTCTGATATTTTAACACAAATGACTCCATTTTCATTCTGACAGCTTTCATTAAGTTTCACCTGTAGCATATATCAGTACTTAATTTTTTTAAAGGCTGAGTAACCTATTGTATGGATATTCTACATTTTGTTATCCATTCATCATTCATGAACATTTGGATTATTTCCACTTTTCAATTTCTATGAATAATGTTTCTGTGAACATTAATATGTAGGTCTGTGTGAGCTTGTTTTCATTTCTTTTGGTTAGATATATTCCATTCCTAGGACATGTGGTAAATATATGCATAACTTTTTAAGAAACTAGCAAACTAAACAATGAAGTTTTATTTGTGAAGGAATACAAATTCATGTAATGGAAAGAACTTTTTATATTATTTTGGCAAAAAGTAAGTAAAATGATAATGCCCAGCTGGTGCTGATAGGGAAATTGGCATTTTTATATACTGTTGGTGGAAATGTAGATTGATGCATTTTGGCAGTATATACAGTAGAACTTCTGTAAGTTGACCACCCATTTGTAACAAACTAGTCAACATAGGGGGTCAACATAAGGAACTAGGCCCACTGACATGTACATGTGGTGCATGTCTGGTCTATGAAAATTAGGTCAGCTTAAGAGTTGGTCAGCATAGGGAGGTGGTTGGCTATGAAAGTTGTACTGTATCACTTTTATTTATTTATTTAGACAGAGTCTCACTATGTTGCCCTCTGTAGAGTGCTGTCCTGTCACAGCTCACAGCAACCTCAAACTCTTGGGCATAAGGGATTCTCTTGCCTCAAGTCTCCCACCAGACGCCTGCTACAATGCCTGGCAATTTCTTTGTTGTAATTGTTATTGTTGTTTGGCAGGCCCGGCTGGGTGTATGTGGCTGGTGCCCTTGCTAGGCGCCAAGCCTGTACTGTATCACTTTTAAAATGAATAGGTCCTTTAGTCTAGCAGGCCTACTTTTAAGAATTTATCCTACAGAAATAGTTGATGTGGTCATGTTGATAGAAGTATTGCATAGTCATCTTGGCTTTTTAATAAGAATTAAAAGTTGAAAATACGTTCAGGGTCCATTAGAAGGAGAGTGGTTATATAAATGGTGACTCGAATCTTTTTTATCTTTTCCATCATTAGTTTTTCTTCTCTTTGGCATCATTATGCTTTTCTCCCATCTTAAAGAAAACCACTTTTACTCTCATTTCTCTGACTCTCCACTGGAAAATTCTGCAAGAATGGCTCATGCTATAGTATAGTGATAGTCTCAAATGCCTTTACTTAGATTCTTGAACCGGTTCTAGACAGCCTCCACTGCACTACAGCTGCTCTCGTAAACATCACATTTGCAAATTCAGTGGTCAGTTTTCAGGTCCCATCTCACTTGGCTTCCATAATAATATTCACCCTTCATACTCAGTCTCCTTTATTAGTTCCTCCTTTTTGTTTCTTGTGTGTGCTGATGCCACCAACTAAAGATGGAAGGAAGTCGAGCAGTGGAAAAGATGCTGTGGATCTGTTAAGTTGGGTCTACTTTTCCTATAGTTCTCTAGAACTTTGACTTTTTATTTTTGGTACTCAAATCTTCCTCCCTTTACATATGCCCATATCCTTGCAATAAAAAAGATGGGGCTTATTCTTTTTTTTTTTTTTTTTTTTTTTGTAGAGACAGAGTCTTCATTTTATCACCCTTGGTAGAGTGCCTTGGCGTCACACAGCTCACAGCAACCTCCAACTCCTGGGCTTAGGTGATTCTCTTGCCTCAGCCTCCCGAGTAGCCAGGACTACAGGTGCCCGCCACAATGCCCGGCTATTTTTCTGTTTTGCAGTTCGGCCGAGGCTGGGTTTGACCCCGCCACCTTCAGTATATGGGGCCAGCGCCCTACTCGATGAGCCACAGGTGCCGCCCAAAAGAATCTTTTTTTTTTTTTTTTTTTGCAGTTTTTGGCCAAGGCTGGGTTTGAACCCACCACCTCTGGTATATGGGGCTGGTGCCCTACTCCTTTGAGCCACAGGCGCCACCCTGGCTTATTCTTTAAGAAGAAATGAATGGGGCCAGGTGCAGTGGCTCACGCCTATAATCCTAGCACTCTGAGAGGCTGAGGTGAATGGATTGCTTGTGCTCAGGAGTTCAAGACCAACCTGAGCAAGAGTGAGACCCCATCTCTAAATATAGCAGCTACTCAGGAGGTTGAGGCAAGAGGATCGTTTAAACCCAAGAGTTTGATGTTGCTGTGAGCTATGAGGCTACAGCACTCTACTGAGGGCAACGGGATGAGACTCTGCCTCAAAAAAAAGAAGAAGAAATGAATTGCCTCTGAAATAGGTTGGGGGGAAAAAAAGAGAAGTGAACCCATGAGGAATGGAAGCGTCATAGAATTTACATCATGGCAGAAGAAAGAATGCAAATTGAAAATGTTTCCATATCTGCTTGCCATTTCTCTCTATAAGAAAACTTAAAGCTTTCTGGGGGAGATAGAATAGGATAATGACTAAGAGCACAGGTTCTGTAGTTAGATGACCTAAGGTCAAACTTCAGAACCTCAGCTGTAGCATTACACATGGAACCTTGGACAAGTCATATAATTATTCCAAGCTTTAGTTCCTCACCTGTGTAAAATTGGGATACCGTTAATACCTGCTAGATTAATAACCATAACCTAAAATCTTTAGGTCTGCAATTTCTCATCTAAAGGGGTTCCTTTGCTTTGTTTATTTTGTGGAGACTATCTTATTCAGGAGCTGATAGATCTCCCAGCCTCTCTTTTTACAGCCATAATTGACTTTTTCACAATCTGCAGGCTTCTGTTAATGATGATTGACAGGCTGGAACAGAGCTGGGACACTCCCACACAGGGTGGAAACTGTAGGGGGTAAAGGCCAGGTAGCAGATATTTAAAGCTATAAAAAACCTTTTCCCTACTAGTGGGTTTGGTATTTTTTCCTTTTCTTTTTTTTTTTCATATTTTTTTCAAGTATTTCTTATGATACAGTGCATAAAAGGAATTTTAAATATTATCTTTAGTATCTTCATTTAATCTTTTATTGTAACACAAGTAAAGCTGAGGGTGCTTAGTGTTCAGCTTAGTGTGTTTTTTTTTGCAGTTTTTGGCCAGGGCTGGGTTTGAACCCGCCACCTCCGGTATATGGGGCCAGTGCCATTCTCCTTGAGCCACAGGCACTGCCCCAACTTAGTGGGTTTTTTAATTTTTTTGAGACAAAGCCTCAAGCTGTCACTCTGGATAGAGTGCTGTGGCATCACAGCTCACAGCAACCTCCAACTCCTGGGCTCAAGCTAGTCTCCTGCCTCCACCTCCCAAGTAGCTGGGACCACAGGCGCCCACCACAGCGCCCGGCCATTTTTTGGTTGCAGCCATCATTTTTGTTTGGCGGGCGGGGCTGGATTTGAACCTGCCAGCTCAGGTGTACGTGGCTGGCGCCTTAGCCCGTTGAGCCACAGGCGCCGAGCTAGCTTAGTGGGTTTTTACAAACAATATAATCATGTAACCATCATACGGATCAAGGTAGAGAATATGATCAGTACCCCAGAAGCCTCCCTGTGGGCTTTCCCAGTCATTCTTCCTCCTAAAGTAAAGGTTAGAAAGATACTGAATTGTATCTTGGTAGATTTAATTTTGCTTGTTTTTGAACTTTATTTATTTTTATAATATTATAATATATGTATATATACAAACATATTCCACAGAAAATTAGCCACCATTTCGTATTTGACAGTTTTAACACACCAAATAAGCTTCATATGTCTTTTTTTGACTTTCAGTGGTCTTAATATTTTTAAGTTTTAAAAATTTTTAAATTTTTTATTAAATCATAACCTTGTACAATGATGTATTTATAGGGTTCAGGGTACTGCTTCGATATACAATGTGAAATGCTTACATTGAACTAAGTAATGCATCCGTCACAATTATACTCATTTCTTAATAATTTTGAAATGTACCATTGCATCATGCACGTTAGGTGAAGTCGACCCAAATATCCTCCCTCCTCCCATAACCCCTCTCCCCTCCCCTCTCTCTCTTCTTCCCTTCTACTTTCTGGACTATAGTTATGTTTTGCCATTCATATGAGTGTGTAGGTGATTATATATTGATTTCATAGTAGTATTGAGTATATTGGATACATTTTTTCCATTCTTGAGATATTTTACTAATAAGAATATGTTTCAGCTCCATCCAGGTAAACATAAGAGATGTGAAATCTCCATCTTTCTTTACGGCTGCATAGTATTCCATAGTGTACATATACCACAATTTCTTAATCCATTCTTGGGTCGATGGTCAGTTGGGCTGTTTTCATGTCTTGGCTATTATGAATTGGGCTGCAATAAACATTCTGGTGCTAATGTCGTTGTAAAATTCTTGATCATCTGGATAAATACCCAACAGAGGAATTGCAGGTAGGTCTACTTTTAGTTCCTTGAGTGTTCTCTAAACTTCTTTCTACAAAGGTCGTATTAGCTTGCATTCCCACAAGCAGTGTAGAAGTGTTCCCTTCTCTCTGCATCCACACCAACATCTGTAGTTTTGGGATTTTGTGATGTGGGCTACTCTTACTGGAGTTAGATGATACTCTTACTGGAGTTAGATGATTCAAAAGTAGTTTTGAATTGCAGTTCTCTGATGATTAAGGATGATGAGCAGTTTTTCATATGTTTGTAGGTAATGTGCCTGTCTTCATCAGAGAAGTTTCCGTTCATGTCTCTTGCACACATAGAAATGGGGTTATTTATTCTTTGCTTATTGATTAGTTTGAGTTCTCTGTAGATTCTAGTTATCAGATCTTTGTCAGAAGCATAACCTGCAAAAATCTTCTCCCGTTCTGAAGGTTGTCTGTTTGCTTTACTTACTGTGCTCTTGGCTATGCAAAAGCTTTTTAGTTTGATCAGAACTGAGTAATGTATTTTTGGTGTTGCTTCAATTGCCCAGGGGTCCTCCTCATAAAATATTCTCCCAGGCCAATTTATTCAGATGTTTTCCCTGCGCTCTTTTCTAATATTTTTATAGTTTCATGTCTTAAGTTTAAATCTTTTATCCAGTGAGATTCAATTTTTGTTAATGGTGAAAGGTGGGGGTCCAGTTTTAGTCTTGTATAGGTCACCAGCTAGTACACCATTTGTTAAATAGGGAGTCTTTCTCTCACTGAATATTTTTGATAGTTATCAAATGATGACGGGTAGCTGGGTTCATCTCTTGATTCTGTATTCTGTTCCATAAATCTACTGCTCTGTTTTTGTGCCAGTACCATGCTGTTTTCATTACTGTAGATTTATTGTATGGCCTGAAGTCTGATAACGTGATACCTCCTGATTTGTTCTTATTTCTGGGTAATGTATTTGCTATTCGAGGTTTTTTCTGATTCCATATAAAATGAAGTACTATTTCTTCAAGTTCTTTGAATTATGACAATGGGGCTTTAATAGGGATTGTATTAAATCTGTAGATTGCTTTGGGTAGTACGGACATTTTAATAATGTTGATTCTTCTAGGCCTTGAGCATGATATGTTTTTCCATTTGTTAACATCTTCAGCTGTTTCTTTTCTCAGACTTTCAAAGTTCTCTTTATAGAGATGTTTCATGTCCTTTGTTAGGTCAATTCCCAGATATTTCATCTTCTTTGGCACTATTGTAAAAGGAATAGAGACCTTGACTATATTTTCAGCTTGACTATTATTGACATATATAAAAGCTACTGACTTGTAAGTATTCATTTTGTATCCTGAGATGCTGCTGTATTCCTTGATCACTTCTAAGAGTTTTGAAGTTGAGTCCCTGGGATTTCCCAGGTATAGGATCATATCATCAGCAAAGAGTGAGAGTTTGATCTCCTCTAACCATATTTGGATACCTTGATCACCTTCTCTTGCTTGATTGTGATGGCTAAGACTTCCATTACTATGTTGAATAGCAGTGGAGCCAGTGGGTATCCTTGCCTCGTTCATGATCTGAGTGGAAATGTTTTCAGTTTTACTCCATTCAATATGATATTGGCTGTGGATTTGCTGTCGATGGCCTCTATCAGTTTAAGAAATGTCCCCTCTGTGCCTATTTTCTTAAGTTTTCTGATCACGAAAGGATGCTGGATATTATCAAAGGCTTTTTCTGTGTCAACTGAGAGAATCATGTGGTCTTTTTCTTTTATTTTTTTGATGTAGTATATTGTATTTGTAGATTTGCGTATGTTGAACAACCCTGTAACCCTGGAATAAAACCAACTTGATCATGGTGTATAATTGTTTTGATGTGTTGTTGATTTCTGTTTTCTA